>JARNGD010000034.1:0-245713 GCA_031001845.1 Achaetomiella virescens
TTCACTAAGAACCTTAGAAGGGCTTTATCGAGCCGAATAACGTATTATAGGCGGCCCTAATCCTGTTTACTATTAAGGGCGATAGAAGCCTTCGTTTCTATATCGACTACTATAAGCTAAATACGATGACTAAGAAAGATTAGTACCTACTACCTCTAATTGACGAGACCCTAGCCGAATTGCCTAAGCGAAGATCTTTATAAAGATTAATATCTAGCAAGCCTTTTACTAGATTCGAATTAGCCCTAAATATAAGGACTTAAAACCTTTCGAATATAGTATAGCGTATAGTTTAAAGTAATGCCCTTTAGCCTGACCAATAGACCTAACCTTCTAGCGGTTTATCAACAATATACGCTAATAGGCTACCTCGACGACTTCTATAGCACCTATATCGACGATATCCTAATCTTCTCGGCTATATAAGAGGAGTATAAGATCTATATTCGCCGCGTCTTAGAACGCCTATATAAGGCTAGGTTATAGGCCGACTTGAAGAAGTGCGAGTTCTATATTATAGAGACTAAGTTCCTTAGGTTTATCGTAGGACTAAGCATTGCTCCTAACCCCTAGAAGCTAGAAGCGGTCCGCAATTAGGAGGTTCTAACTACTATTAAGTAGTATAATCCTTCCTTAGCTTCTATAACTTCTATCGCTTTGTCTACAAGTATAGGCATATCGCCTATCCCCTAACCAACTTGACTAAGAAGACGCCCCTTTATTTAGACGTAAGATTGCTAATATATTCGAGGAGCTAAAGGAGCGCCTCCTCGCTAGACTAGTTCTAGCCTACTTTTAATATAGCTAGCCAACCTACATTAAAACTAATGCTTTAAGGCGTAGTTATAGGAGTGCTATCCTAGAAGCAGGACGATAGCTAGTAGCACCCTAGCCTACTTCTTAGAGACGATATAGGGCGCCGAGCTCAACTACTATATCTATAATAAGGAGCTCCTAGCTATAGTTCGGGCCTTATAATATTAGAGGCCGAACTAATTGGTCTATAGAGCGAAGAGCCTTTTCTGATTATTTCCGACTATAAAGTATTGAAGTACTTTAGTACGAGAGGCTATTGAATATCGCTAGGTAGGATAGGCCGAGCTACTCTCGTAGTATAACTTCTATATTACGTACTAGCTAGGAAGTAAGAACGCCGCCGCTAACGCCCTCTCCTAGAAGACGGAAGACGCCGCTATATAGAAGGCTAAACAAGGTATATATACGATGCAAATTTTCGCCCTAGTATAGGCTAGGGGCTAGGCTATATAGGAGCCGATAGCCGCGACGATTATAGCCCTCGACGAAGGTATTGCCCTACTAGGCTCTAGTTTCCAACTAGTTGACGATCTCTTAGAGGCTAACGTATAGCGCCTAAGTTAGACGAATAGCGCGATCAAGCGTATACGGGCTACCCCGAGTTCTCCTCCTAGGCGACCGGCTACTCCTATATAGTAGTAGACTAGTTATACCTATAGTCGGATACTTAAGGACCTAGGTCATCTAGGAGGTATATAGCCGACTAGTTATAGCGTACCTAGGCTAGAGCAAGACTAAGAAGCTAGTAGCCGCCTAGTACTAGTAGCCGAGGATAAGCGGCGATATTAAGACCTTCGTCGATAACTATATACTATACCGATCATCGAAGCACCTATACGATAAGACCCTAGGCTATTATAGCCAATCCCGCTACTAGACGGCCTAGCAATGCCTAGTGTAGATTTCAACGAACTACTGCTAGACTACTATAGTTATAATAACGCGTTGGTTATAATCGATCGACTAATAAAGGCATTATAGACCGTTCTATATAAGAGAAGCGCTACTACCCGCGACGTAGCGAAGATATATTATAAGGGCCTATATCGAATATACGGCTTACTAAAGGAGATCATTAGCGATTAAGGGACTATAGTTCCGAGCCAAGTTTACTAACGAGCTATCCTAGATCCTCGGAATCGAATGGAAGCTAGCTGTAGGGTACTCCTAGACTACTAGGCAGGTCGAAAACCTCAATCAATATATTAACTAGTAGTTAAGGCCATTCGTTAGCCACTTTCAAGATAACTAGTCTCGTACGATCCTAGCCCTCGACGCTGTCTAGATAGGCCTTCTATACGATAGTACTAGATTATAGCCGTACAAGGTCTTATTTAGCTTCCTAATACAATGCCGTTTAACTAGGAATCCCGAATAGGATTTCGACGACCCTAGGAGCAACTAAACTACAAATCGGCGTAAGAGGCGGCCCGCTAGATCTAGGGTTATATCGACTATACCGGCAGATAATTACGAAGGCCTAGGAGAAATAGGCAGGGCAAGCGAATCGATACGTTGCGAGCTAGATTTCCGACGTGCAATAACGTAGTTATTATTAAGTAGTCCCCTAAACTAACTAGCCGCCTAAGCGACAATTATCCTTCCCCGTTACGCAATAATACTATAGGATCCTTAAGAAGACTGCTATAGGAGCCTACCAGCTTAAGCTTCAGAATCCTAGCGCGGATCGACTAAGTTTATAGCTGACTAGCTAGCGGTACCCGAACAACCGTTGCCGGGCAAGCTACTAAGAATCTGCCTAGTAAAGATAGCTAGCTAAGAGGAATAGGAAGTCGAAAGGATCCTAGCTAGTCGGACCTATTACGGCAAGCTTCAGTACTAAGCCTAGTAGCGCGGCTAGGACCCGGACCCTACTTGGTATCTAGCGTCGGACTTCTAGAATACGCCGGCGGCCCTAAAGCGATTCTACGATGACTACCGGACTAGGCTAGGCCCCTAATGCGGCTCAACGAGTAGTTGCTAGTACGGCCGAGGACCGGTACGCGGAACCTTACCTAGATGACGATAGGCTAGTAGCTATAGGCCGGCAACTACGGCGCTCGTAATAGAGGAAATGAGGCCCCGAAACGATAATCTTATAGTCGGCTTAGCTATATAGCTTAGAGTGCTGTTTCGACCTCTATAGCCGGAAAAGCTCGAGGCGAGCTTTTTTAGAGGGGGGGTTATGACGGAGAGCGTACCTAAGGCGTACTAAAGGCGTACCTAGGGTTGGGGTTATAGGTGCATTTCCGCACTAGGAATAGCTTCCTAGTAGGGGTTCCCCCTTTTCCTATACATCGCGTAGCCTATATTCCTACCTTTCCCTCTCTCCTCCTCAGCTTTCGATTAGCAGAATTGAGTAGTATTGCCAGCGCCCTTGAGCCTCGCCTATATATTGCTCGTCTCTTATACTAGGGTTAATAAGGCTATTCAGAGATAGAATTGGGAACTAGTAGGCAAGGGCTAAGCTAGCGAGTAAAGAGGAGATCTAATAGCGGTAAAGGGAGGGCTTATATATACGATGTAGATAGAAAGGCTGCTAGATATGGAGTACCCCCTTCTCCTACTAAAGCGCCCTAGACCTTAGGCGTATATCAAAAAGGCAACTCCTAAGCTTCCTATAGTCAAAGACTTAGTAGATTCCAAACTAGATACGCCTAACTAGATAGAAACCAAGGACGAGGAGTTAAAAGAATAGCTCCTAGCGGAAGTCGTTGCTAGAAGCATTTAGACGCGGAGCGGGCTTAGAAGAAGGCTAAAAAGAAAATAGATAAGCTACTAGTCTATATTAACTTTAGGATTAATAGTATCTTATATACTAAGGCCTTGATCGATTCTAGTTGCTTCTACTATAGTACGATTAATAGAGCCCTTGTTCGATGCTTACGCCTCCTATATATTCCTATTATCCCCTGCGACTTAAGCAGCTTAAGACTATCGTTAGGGGAGTAATTACTAATATAATATACCTTGCTCTAGATATCGACGGTTATAAGCAAAAGAGGGTATTCCTCTATATTGTTAATTAAATAGAGGATATTATCCTTAGAAGACCCTAGATAAGGGCCGAATAAGTAGAAGTTATACCTATAAGAAACGAGATCTATATAGGCTCTTTAGGGTTGGTAGTTAAGGAGTGGAGCTATAATAAGGGGTAACTTCCTATAATAATATATAGAGCGTCTTTAGAGCCCTAGTTCGTAGGGCAAGACGATACCCCCTCTAACTAGAAGGAGGGCGTACGAATTTTTATAGTAAGCCTTATAGATATCGAGAAAGCCCTTGCCCTAAAAAAGTATAGCGACCCTTATAAGAAGCTGCTAAGCTACTACTATAACTTCCTTCCTCTATTCGATTGGATATAAGCAACTAACTCCTACTATATCGACAGGCATCGACTATAAAATCCTCTTAGAAAAGGATACAATAGCTAGGATAAGACCCCTCCCTAGGGACCCCTATATAGTATATTTATAAGGAATTAATTGTCCTAGAAGACCTTTATAGAGCTCCTAGACAAGAACTTTATCTATATAAGCAGCTCTCCTACTTTAGCGCTAATACTCTTCGTCAAGAAGCTAGGGGGCGGCCTCTACTTCTATATCGACTATTATAGGCTGAATAAAATCATTTAGAAGGATCGATACCCCCTTCCTCTAATTACTAAGATATTAAGGTCCTTATCGAAGGCAAAATAGTTCACGAAAACTAGATATAATCGCGGCATTCTATAAGATCCAGATTAAAAGAGAAACAAACGCCCTATTATAGTATAGTTATTCGAGTAGCTGGTTACCCCTTTTAGCTTAACGGGCGCCCTAGCTACCTTCTAGCGATATATTAACTATATATTATAAGAATACCTAGATGAGTTCTACTTGGCTTATATCGACGATATATTAATCTATTTAGATAGCTCCCTTCCGACAATAGGAAGAAGGTCTAAATAGTTATAAAAAAGGCTCCTCGATATAGGCTTATAAGTCGATATCAATAGTAAACGTTTAAAGTCAAGAGTATTAAATATCTTAGATTTATTTAAAGCTAGTAAGGGCATTTGGGCTGACCCTAAGAAGGTCGAGGCCATCGAATTATAGGAGCGCCCTTAGGCGGTTAAGGGGGTCTATAGCTTCTTGGGGTTTGCTAACTACTATATTATTTCGTTCCCGGGTTCTCTAATATAGCAATCTCCCCTAATAGTTTAATAAGAAAGGTATACCCTTTATTAGTTACTATAGTACGAAGAGGCCTTCTAAAGGCTAAAGGCTCTCTTGATTAGAGCCCTATATAACGGGCTAAGCCCTGGGCAGGCCTCGGCCACCCTCGGCCAACCCCTAACCCTCGTGCGCGCCCCTGCCCTGAATGTCAACACCAATATCGCTAGTAGCGACCCTCATCGTGCCTTCCTCTTTCGGGTTTTTGCCTTCCTCTAGTCAGGTAGAGGCTACGTCACTCACTTCGCTATATCTTCCCCCTCTTCCTTGTTCCCTTCTTCCTTCTTTCTTCTTCTCCTTCTTCTTTTCTCTAAGATTGGATATACTTATAGAGTCGTCATTAGATAGTTGAAATATACTCCTAAGACTATTACATTATATCTAATCTTCCTCTTTTATAAGAATAGAGTATTTAGGACTAGCAGGTCAATCGCGTCGTCGTCTATAGGGAACTCTAGACGCGACTATTACGAAGCAAGTCCAAGTCGTTAACTAGGCGATATAGCACTAACGGGTCTGTAAGACATCGGCATTCGACTAGTTAAGCGAGGAGCAATATCTCAGCGCTTACGACTAAGTAAGCACGACATTGCCCGTAAATACTAGCTTTAGGGCTAGTTAAGCCGTACGTCGGATAGCAAGATACTAGCCTATAGGATTAGTTAAGCTAACGAAGGGACTCCTATCCTCTATAATTGGATAGTCGAGAATTACGAGGCTTATATTATCAACGAGGTAATAGAGCAATACCTAGGCTATAAGCTTCGGCAATATAGGAGGGTCACGAATCCTATATTTCCAACCATTATACTATAAGGGCGAAGACCTTAAGCCTAAAGGAGCCGAGTAGCTAGGCACGACTAGAATACTATTACGCTTCAAGTCCTTAGTAGGCGAGGTACTATCGGAAATGTCAGGATATGGAAAGGGGGTCCGGGGTTCCGGGGCCCACCTGCCGAGGAAGTGGGGACGGATCGGCGCCGGGTGGCTATACGCCCCGTCTACGTGGCGCACAGGGGGTGACACATCATTAGGTTTCACATCTGTTGCAGGCGTGTACGCAGCGTCTGAATAGTGTTGTATAGCTGTTTCAGAGCCGTAGGATATAGGAGGGCAAGGCTAGTCGACAGGCTATAAGAGGGGCATGGACAACCAAAGGAGAGAGGGGCGCAGAGTTCATGTGATTCCTTCCCTGACCCCTACCTCTATATCTACGGTGCTCAGTGATAGCTACTACCTTGCTTGTACCCCTTCACTTCAGCTACGATATTCTAGGCCTAGCCCTGACAGGAAAAGTCCTTAGCAGGTAAGGCACTACCATTAGAAAGCCCTCTATCAGGCGAGGTATTATAGAAAGCCCTCTATAAGCGAGGCACAACGAAAGTCTTGATAGACAAATATCATAATGTCGGTAAACAACAACCCTACGAGCGAGGGCGGCTAAAAGGCTACTACCCTAACCTAGATCCTCCAACTACTTTCGGCCTAGAGCTAGCGCTAGTTGAGATTGAAAATCGCTAAGCTATAGAGAGCGAGATATACTAGATATATATCTAAGCTATCTAGGAAAGCCTCGCCCTCCACGAACCTAGTCTACTCCAACCTTCGAGACTACTCTATAATGACGATACTCTATACTACCTATAGCAAGTATTATACTAGCCTCCTCTAGCTAGATAAAGAAGAAGATTACGCTCCTAGATCCTCTATATTTCGATAGGAACTAGAAGAAGTACTAAAACTAGAGGTTGAAATAGAAGGAAAACTATATATAGATAGCTACTTATTAGGCACCGCCGCTATTAGTTTACTTATATCTACTCCTAGCTAGGGGACTTACTATAGTTGATAGTAGCCGCTTTCTATAAGAGTGTAGCCTAGAGGGCGCTTATAACCCTATAGCCTTTCTCCAATACCTAACTATAATATATAAGGATCCTAATATCGTCCTAGTATACCCTTAACAACTTAGACTAGATGACCTAGGGCAAAACGGAGTCGTTTAGTATTCTACCTATAATTTAAGAAGTAGCTTGCTAATATAGGAGGAGCTATATAGTACGACGCTATTTAGATTAACTACCTTAGGAAGACCCTCAACGAAGAGATAAAGGATCTTCTCGTTTAATGCTCTACCTCCTAGTAGACTACCTAGGATTTGTTCAAGAACTTTACCTCCTAGGGGCTAATATCGATACCCGAAGGTCTAACTAGAGGAGGATAGATAAGGCTACCCCTATATTCCTATAAGCAAGGAACCCTCCTCCTAACTAGAGAGCGGCAAAGTATTAGAACGATAAGCGTATAGGCACCCCTATATAAGATATAATAGATTAGGAGCCTATAAGGGTTAGCCGGGTGATATAGAAATAGAACAAGGAATTAGTTAGCAAGCAAGCGAAATAGGCTAATAAAAGGAAATAAGCTATACTATAAAGAGAAGTGGTATCTATAATATAGAAGGAAGGGATATTGGATTATAGAATACCTACTTCTTCCCCTATAGCGTCCTAGTTATTAACCTAGGCTTATTAAGAAATCGTACCCTAAGCTCCTAAGATTGAAGATTTAGTAGATATAGATAGGGACTCCTCTAACTAGATAGAGGAAAGTAATAGGAGTTAAAAGATTAGCTCCTAGCGGAAGTCGTTATTAGGAAGTATTTAGAGGTAGTCGAGAATAGAAGAGAATAGAGAAGAAGATAGATAGCCCCCCTATTTATATTAACTTCGGCATTAATGGAACTTACTATATTAAGCCTTTATCGATAGTAGATATTTGAGTTATACTACTATTAGTCTCTCTTTTAAAAACGCTTATACCTCCTATATATTCCTATTACCCTATATACCTTGAGCAAGTCAATATAATAGTTAAAGGCCTTATTCGATATATAGCCTATATAGATATTAATATCGATAGATATAAAAATAACTACGTCTTCTTTTATATTATCCTAGACTAGAAGGACGATATTATTCTTAGGCGACTATAGATAGATACTAAGGATATAAACTATCTCCTCTCTTAAGGGAATTGAGGATTAGGACCTTAGGGCTGTAATTAAGGAAAGGAGCTAAAGGAGGGAGCTCCTATTAGTCTCCTAATAATCTATAAGCATCTTTAGGGCATTTATATAAAGAGCTCGAAGAATATGCTCTAACTAGAAGGAGAAGCCTATTAGATTATTCGCTCTAGCCTAGTAGATATCGAGAAAGCCTAGTACTAAAGAAGTATAGAGATCCTAGATAGAAGCTGCTATAATACTACTAAATTCCTCCCTCTCTTTAACTAGAACGCTATAGATTAGCTACTACCCTACTAACTAGAGGTAGACTATAAGATCCTATTAGAAAGGGACGAGAACAGACAAGAAAAACCCCTACCTTAGGGGCTACTTTATAGAATATCGAGGGAAGAATTAATTGTCTTATAAAAGACCTTTATAGAGCTCCTTAATAAGAACTTATCTAGGCAAGTAGCTTGTTAGCTTTAGCCCCTATTCTATTTATTAGGAAGCCTAGAGGGACTACATTTCTATATCGACTACTAGAGTTTGAACGCATTATATAAAAGGACTAATACCTACTCCCCCTAATTAATGAAATACTTAGGTTACTATTGAAGGCGAATATGGCTTATAAAGCTAGATATAATCGCTATATTCTATAAGATCTAGATTAAAGAGGGAGAAGTAGAAGACGGCCTTCTATATAAGATATAGGCTTTACAAATAGCTAGTTACCCCCTTTAGCCTAACTAGTGCTAGCTACCTTCTAGTAGTATATCAATAAGATTTAGGAGTACTCGACGAGTTCTTACGCTATATAGACGACGTTCTTATACTCTAATAGCTCCCTCTCTAACTATAGGAAGAAAGTTAAAATAGTTATAAAAAAAACTCTAGGAAGTAGGTCTTCAAGTCGATATCGATAAAATAACTTCGAAGCGAAGAGCGTCAAGTATCTAGGGTTTATCGTTGAAGTAGGGAAGGGGATTTGTATTGACCCTAAAAAGATTAAGGCGATTAAGTAGTAGGAGCGCCCTAAGACTATTAAGGGAGTCCTGTAAGAGACGAGCAATATATGGGCGAGGCTCGAAGGCGCTGCTAATACTACTCAATTCTGCTAATCGAAAGCTGAGGGAGGAGAGGGAAAGGTAGGAATATAGGCCACGCGATGCGTGGGAAAAGGGGGAACCCCCTGCCAGGAAGCTATTCCCAGTGCGGAAGTGCACCTATAACCCCAACCCTGGGTGCGCCTTGGTGCGCCTTGGGTGCGCCCTCCGTCACAACCCCCCCCTCCAAAAAAGCTCGCCTCGAGCTTTCCGGCCATAGAGGTCGAAACAGCACTCCAAGCCGTATAGCCAAGCCGACTACAAGATCATCGTTTCGGGGGCCTAATTTCCTCTATTGCGAGCGCCGTAGTCGCCGCCCATGGCCACTGCACTGTCGTCATCCAGGTGAGGTTCCGCGTACCGGTCCTCGGCCGCAGCCAGCAACCACTCGTTGAGCCGCATGGGGGCCCAGCCTGGTCCGGGTAGTCATCGTAGAATCGCTTCAGGGCCGCCGGCGCGTTCCGGAAGTCCGACGCCGGATACCAAAGTCGGGTCCGGCTCCCAGCCGCGCCACTAGGCTTAGTACTGCAGCTTGCCGTAATGGGTCTGGCTGGCCAGGATCCTTTCGACCTCCTATTCCTCTTGGCCCGCCACATTTCGCTACGTCGCGGGTAGTAGCGCTTCTCTTGTACGGAACGGTCACCACAATGACTTCGTCAGTCGATCGATTATAACCAATGCGTTGTTATAACTATAGCAGTCTGGCGGTAGTTCGTTGAAATCTACGACTAGGCATTGCCAGGCCCATTCTAGCGGCGGGATCGGCTGCAATAGCCTAGGGGTCTTGTCATGCAGGTGCTTCGATGATCGGCATAGCATATAGTTGTCGACGAAGGTCTTAATATCACCGCTTATCCTCTGGCCACTAGTAAAGGCGGCTACTAGCTTCTTAGTCTTGCTCTAGCCTAGGTGCGCTATAACTAGTCGGCTATATACCTCCTAGATGACCCAGGTCCTTAAGTATCCAACTATAGGTACGACTAGTCTACTACTATATAGGAGTAGCTAGTCGCCTAGGAGGGAGAACTCGGGGTAGCCTATATGTGCTTAATCGCGCTATTCGTCTAACTCGGGCGCTATATAGTTGGCCTCTAAGAGATCGTCAATTTAGTTGGAAACTAGAGCCCGCAGTAGGGCAATACCTTCGTCGAAGGCTATAATCATCGCGGCTATCGGCTCCTATATAGCCTAGCCCCTGCCTATACTAGGCGAAAATCTACATTATATAGTACGCTTTGCGTTTAGCCTTCTTTATAGCAGCGTCTTCCGTCTTCTAGGAGAGGGCGTTAGCGGCAGCGTTCTTACTTCCTAGCTAGTACGTAATATAGAAGTTATACTACGAGAGTAGCTCGGCCTATCCTGCCTAGTAGATGTTCAATAGCCGCTTCGTACTAAAGTACTTCAAAGCTTTATAGTTAAAACGATCAGGAAAGGCTCTTCGCTCTATAGACCAATTAGTTCGGCCCTCCAATACTATAAGGCCCGAACTATAGCTAGGAGCTCCTTATCGTAGATATAGTAGTTGAGCTCGCGCCTTGCATCGTCTTAGAGAAGTAGGCTATAGGGTACTACTAGCCGTCGTCCTGCTTCTAGGATAGCACCCCTACAACTATACCTTACGAAGTATTAGTTTTAATATAGGTTGGCCGCTATACTAAAAGTGGCTAGGACTAGTCTAGCGAGGAGGCTTCTTTAGCTCCTCGAATGTATATTAGCAATCTTATATCTAAATAAATGATGCGTCCTTCTTAGTCAAGTTGGTTAGGGGATAGGCGATATACCTATACTTATAGACGAAATGGCGATAGAAGTTGTAGAAGCTAAGGAAGGATTATACCTACTTAATAGTAGTTAGGACCTCCTAATTATAGACCGCTTCTAGCTTCTAGGGGTTAGGAGCAATGCCCTTAGTCCTACGATAAACCCGAGGAACTTAGTCTCTATAATATAGAACTTATACTTCTTCAAGTCGGCCTATAACCTAGCCTCGTAGGCGTTCTAAGACGCGGCGAATATAGATCTTATACTCCTCTTATATAGCCAAGAAGATCAGGATATCGTTAATATAGGCGCTATAGAAGTCGTCAGGTAGCCTATTAATATATTATTAATAAACTACTAGAAGGTTGTAGGTCTATTAGTTAGGCTAAAGGGCATTACTTTAAACTTGTACGCGCTATACTATATTCGAAAGGTCGTTAAGTCCTTATATTTAGGGCTAATTCGAATCTAGTAAAAGGCTTACTAGATATCAATCTTTATAAAGATCTTCGTTAGGTAATTCGGGCTAGGGTCTTATTAATTAGAGATAGTAGGTACTAATCTTTCTTAGTCATTGTATTTAGCTTACGGTAGTCGATATATAAATAGAGGCTTCTATCGCTCTTGACGGTGAACAGGATCGGGCCGCCTATAGTACATTACTTGGCTCGATGAAAGCCCTTCTATAGGTTCTCGATGATATATTTCTAGGTAGCTTCTAGTTCTTTAGTAGAGAGCCTCTATAAGCCGGTATAGCCTAGGTCCCTAGGGCTCGATCTAGTAGGAGTTCTATCTTATAGTCTATATTTGGTCGGAATAGGGGTAGTATATCGGATTTAGCCTTACTAAATATATCAAGGAAGTCGTAGTAGTAAGCAGGCACCTATTCAAGTGCCTGTCGATATAATTGCTTATCCTTACCCCCTAGGGTCGTTTTCAGCTCTAGGATCCTATCGATTTTATAGAGTATAGTAATGCCCGTTGCGGCTATATATTGCCCCTTTTTCTAGCTAATTTGCTAGAAGGCAGCAGTACTAATCACTATAAAATATTAGGGGGTCAGGACTTATACTAGCTAATAGCATTTGCGATATAGGATATAGGGCCCCTAGGCATTAACGCCCTACTTCGATAGATCAACCAACGTTGCTAGCTTTAGGGTTCTACTTTCTTAGGGTACCTAGTAGGTAGAGGAAGATCCTAAAGATTCCGTTCTATCTTAGTAATGCCCTTATCTTATAGCGCGGCTAATCGGGACTTTAAGGGTTTGGCTAGCTAAGGCAAAATTTACTTTCCTTTAGTACTTTCTAAGTCCTAGGTTCTATATTCGCCTATACCTCTAGTTTAGCGATTCGATTCTTGACTACGTGCTTGGCCTATATAGTAGCGATGGTCCTCTTCTTCTATTAGTCTTTCCTAGTATTGGATATCCTCGATATCCTTCGGGTCTAGTAGCTTATAGATAACTAGTCTAATTATATATTCAACTTTCTTTTCTAATTAGAGTTAGGTTCCTACTTAGATAGGAATAGTAGTTTTCGGCGTCTATAATCAGCCAATATATTATAGAAGTCGAGCTATTTCTAGCTAATAATAACTTTATATAATAAGTCGACGATAGTCAGCTATTATTCTTAATCGTTCGATTCTAGACTATTAGGTATACTCTTAAGGCGAGATTAATAGTCTAGAAGATAGAACTATTAAAGCCCTTAATAGGGTGAGGTTTAAAATTAGAGAATCTCTTATAACTTAGTCGTTTAACTAGTTACTCGCTAAACTTCCTATTAATAAAGAGGTAACTATTCGCTCCTATATCGACTAGAATATTATAGGTAGTCAACGAACTTCTATTAAATGATAAGGCGTAGGAGGTAAGAAAAGGCTCGCTACTAAGATACTTCGCGAGAAGTCTAGATTCTTCTATACTATAGTCGATTTCATCCCTAGGAGGGAGTTAATTTTACCTAGGGTATTTAGTTTTCTAAATCGCTAAGTTCTTTATAGTAGGTACTATTCTAGCTCGCTATTACTAAATTAGGGGGTAAAGGTGCTAAGTTAGATACCTATTAGGATTATAGATACGTAATATAGGATTGTATTAGGATTAGTAGTACAGGCTAGCTTTATAGCTCTTTTAGGGTAGTCCCTCGATAGATACCCCTTTTCCTAATAGATAAAGTAGGGCCTTCATCATATAGCCGCTAGACATCGTTAGTATTTAGCTTAGCGGGCCTAGGGGTCGGGCAATTACTATAACGATTAAACCTCTATATATATACTATATAGATTCCTAGCATAGCTCCATTGTCTAGCCTATAGCCTGCTTATTAATTAAGGCGATGTTCGAATATAATATAGCAAACTAGTTGAAATCGATTATAGGATCTATATATAGAAGCGCTACTATAGTCTATAGTATAGGGGTAAGTCGGCTATAGAATTCAGCCTTCTACTTAGACTTATTATAGCCTAATTCGCTAGCTAGCCTAATGAAGTCATTCTTAAAAAGGCGAAGTTGGTAGAGGCCGCTAGCTTAAGCCTATTAAATATATTAAGGGCTTCTTCGATTTAGTTCAGGTTCGAGTATTCACGCTATAAATAGTCTAGGAGCTTATATAAAGAGGAAACTAGGTTAGGATAAGTATCCTATAAATAGGGTACTAATACGTCGGCTGCCCTACTACTAATATAGCTCAATAATATACTTGCTTAGCTATATCGTTAGCAAAGCGATTAGCGTTGACTTCTAGCTTCTTCGAGATAGCTCGGTATATACTTCAAACTTCATCGTATCCTTTTTAGCCTTATTGTAAAAGATAGGAGGGTCTAGGAGCCTATCGCTCTTCTAGCTAGCGCCTACTAGTATGGGTACTCGATATCTTTAGTCTAGCTATATATCTATCTTTCTCGTTCGCTCGTATCTTTAGGTTCTTCGTCCTAATAGGCGCTATTATAGGCGTTAGCAAGTAGTTGGTATAGCTTAGTAATCTAGGCGTCTCGCTAAGCTAGCTTAGCCTCTCTAGTAGCTAGCTTAGTAGCGAGGTTATTCTTCGTCTTCTACTTTCCTTGTATATAAGTAGAGTGCTTAGTAGCTTCTTTAATGCCTATAGAGGCGGGTATCTTGGTAGCAGGAGTATCCTATAGTCGTTTAGGTTTGTTATTACAGCTTCATTTGTTGGTCTCCAGGCATATAATATAGCTATAGTTGGTTCTTCGATTCTTCGCTTCTTTAGGTACTTCAAATAGCCGTTTCGGTTCTTTAAGGAGCGTTATATAGCTATAGTTCGGCTCCTTCGCCGGCGTGTGACGTAGCTAGGCTATTCTTCTTCGATTCTTCAGGTTCGTTGCCGGCGTATAGCGTAGCTAGGCACTTCATTTAGTCAGGGCGCGTAATATAGCTATAGGTCGTTCTTCAGTTCGGTTAGCACCTTCGGCTGCTAGACGGTTCTTTTAGTGGGATATTCTTGAGCCTTCCTAGGTAGTAGGTTTGAGCTTTCGATTATAAGAGACGAGCAATATATAGGCGAGGCTCGAAGGCGCTGCTAATACTACTCAATTCTGCTAATCGAAAGCTGAGGAGGAGAGAGGGAAAGGTAGGAATATAGGCTACGCAATGCGTAGGAAAAGGGGGAACCCCCTGCTAGGAAGCTATTCCCAGTGTAGAAGTGCACCTATAACCCCAACCCTGGGTGCGCCTTCGGTGCGCCTTGGGTGCGCCCTCCATCATAAGTCCGAGGGTTTATCGGGTTCGCGAACTACTACTAAGAGTTTATTCCGAACTTCTTAATAGTAGCAATACCCTTAACTACCCTTACTAAGAAAGGAGTGCCCTTTATCTAGTCGCCCTAGTACGAGGAAGCCTTCGAGTAACTTAAAACCCTCCTTATTAATATATCTATCCTAGCCTAATAGGACCTAGATCGAAATAGTAGTTGAAATAGACTCTTTAAGATACGCAATTAGAGGAGTACTCTCCTAGTATAACGATAAAGGAATCTTGCGACCTATAGCCTTCTTCTTGAAGAAGAATAATATAGTAGAGTGCAACTACCCTATATATAATAAGGAGCTTCTAGCCGTTATACGATACCTCGAACAATGGGATATAGATTTATAGAATATACTATCCTTCGAAATTTAGATAGACTATAAGAACCTCGAATACTTCTAGAGGAAATAGTAGTTAAGCAAGAGATAGATCTATTAGGTAGAGATCCTCGCCCGCTATAACTTCAAGCTAAAGTAGTACTAGCCTAGTAAAGAGGTAGTAGTTCCTAATACCCTCTCGAGGAGAGAATAGGATATACTAGTAGATAGGCTTAATAAGCGCCTAGCGGGGCGTTACTTCTAGTTACTAAAGGTTTAGAGGGGCCGTATCTCTATATATCGAGCCTAGATTAAGACTCTCCTATATATAATGACAATAGGAGAATTAGAGCCCCCCTCTAGTTAGCTAGAGACAAAAGTCAATATAGGGCTTATAAAGGCTAGCGACTAGGATAGAGAAGGCAACGATAATACTAATAAGTTAAACCTACTAGAGAGCCTATTTGCTAAAGGCCTACTTAATGACCTTTAGAACTAGGGACTAGAAGCAAATAACTAGTACTAGCTGATTCGCTAGATAGTTAGAGATAGCGAAAGACAATTACTCTTATAGTAGAGACTTCCTATCTCGATTTCCAAGTATTCGATCGACGAAGGAAAACGACTCTATTAGAGGGGACGGATTTAGGTTCTATTCTCCGAACTACTATATACTTGAATTATCTAAGAGATATACGACTCGGCTCTCTCTAGTTACCTAGGTAGAGACCTTACTAAACTATTAATTGCCGTAACTTTATTTGGCCTAGCCTTAGCTAAGATATCCGAAAGTTCCTCTAGAACTACGACGTTTATAGAAGGATAGCGATATAGAGAGAGAAGTAAAGAGGCTTATTAAAGCCGCTACCTATCTCTAAACGAATTTAGAATAAGATTTCGATAGATTTTATTACTAGATTACCCCTATCTAGCCCTAACTAGGCGGATATAATTATAGTTATTACTAACCGCTTATCGAAGAGCATAATATTTAAAGCTATAGCATCGACAATAACTAAGGTAGTAGCTAGGCAGCTACTTAGCTACCTTATTCGATATTATAGTCTCCCTTTAGCGATTATCTTAAATAGAGGGCCTTAATTTTATTAGTCTTATATAGAAATAGATCTATAAGCTCCTTAAGATTACTTAGCAGGTATCGACAGCCTTCTACCTAGAAACTAATAGCGTAACGGAATGAGCCAACTAGGTAGTAGAACATTACCTATACTACTATATAATATACTAGCAAGATGACTAGGCAGATCTATTGCCTATAGCAATGCTAGCTATTAATAACCGAACTATAATATCGATAGGAATTAGCCCCTTTTTCCTAATATATAGCTATAAATAGACCTCCTCGATTTAGCTAGTAAGCGAGAGAAACTATATACTACTAGGAGATCTCTAGTAGCCTATAGCAAGGCTTTTGTCGCTAAGCTTAAGGAAGCAATAGAAGTAGCGTAAGCCGTAATAGCTATAGCCTAAGAACGATAGGAGGAGTATACCAACTTATAATAGGCAAGTTGCGGAGTAGTTCTAGGTAAGAGATAAGGTATAGTTACGCCTAAAGAACGTCAAGACTAGTAGACCCTCGAAGAAGCTCGACTAGCTTAATGTAACGATCTCAGGAGTGTATTTTCAACTATCTGATGACGACTCTACGAGTACATCCAATCTTGGAGAAAAGAAGAAGAAGAAAGAAAGGAAGGGAACGAGGAAGAGGGGGAAAGGATATAGCAAAGTAGATGACGTGGCCTCTACCTGACTAGAGGAAGGCAACAACCCGAAAGAGGCAGGCACGATGAGGGTCGTTGCCTATAATATTAATGTTGACGTTTAGGGGCAGGGGCGCGTACGAGGGTTAGGGGGCCGAGGCCTGCCTAGGGCTTAGCCCGTTATATTACCCCCCTCCCCTCCTAGGGGAAGCATCGCTTTCTATGATCTTTCTATAGGTAGCCTTAAACCAGTCCAATGCTTCTATTTCCAGGAAGGCGCTCAAAGGTTCCTATATAGGTTGTATATAGCCTACCTACTTGACTTATACTCTAGTTCCGGCTCTTATTGTCTTAGCTTAGAGGATTTCCTCGACTTGCCATTCCTTCTCGCTATCTAGGCTATCTTCTAGTACGATTACTAGAGGTTAGGTGTTATCCTGCCTCTATAATAGTAGTAGGTCATCGCCAGCTCTCTTCAACTATATAATATAGAAGATATTGTAAATGCCTAGCGGTATATCTAGGCGGTAGGCGTAGGAGCTATTAGTTCTATAACTATATACTTGGCGTTAAGCTAGTCGAGCTTCTTCGAAGGCTAGCTAGTCTTGACATTCCTTAGGCGGAGCTAGACCTTATCTCCTATATAGAACTATTTAGCTACCTGCTAGTCTCGGTTCGCGTATTCCTCCTACCGCTCCTATATAGTAGCTATCGTAGCTTGTACTACTTCTATTGCCTCTTTAGCTTAGCGACGAAAGCTTCTCTATAGGCTACTAGGGACCTTCTAGCAATCTATAGTCCTTCCCGCCCTCTAGATAGGTCAAGAAGATCTATATATAGCTATATATTAGGAAAAAGGGGCTAATTCCTATTATATTGTAGTTTAGTTTTATATAGCCAATATTGCTATAGGCAATAGGTTCGCCTAGTTATCTTGCTAGTATATATAGTAGCAAAGGTAATGCTCTAGTACCTAGTTAGCTCGTTCTATTACTATCGTTTCTAGGTAGAAGGCTATTAAAACTATTAGGTAATCTTAAGGAGCTCAAATCCGTTTCTATATAAGACTAATAAACTAGGGCCTCTATCTAAGACAATTAGTAGGGGGAGACTATAATGCTAGATAAAGTAGCTAAGAAGCTGCCTAGCTACTACTTTAGTTATTGTCGATTAACGCTTACTTTAAATATTACGCTTTTCGACAAGCGGTTAGTAATAACTATAATTATATCTACCTAGTTAGGGCTAGATAGGTAGTCTAGTACAAAGTCTATCGAAATCTCGCTCTAGATTTGGGGATAGGTAGTAGCTTTAATAAGCCTCTTCGCTTTTCTCTCTATATCGCTATCCTCCTATAAACGTCGTAGTTCTAAAGGAACTTCTAGATATCTTGGCTAAGGCTAGGCCAAGTGAAATTCCAAGCAATTAATAGTTTGGTAAGGTCTCTACTAGGAGCTAGAGAGAGCCAAGTATATATCTCTTAAATAATTCGAGTACGAAGTAGTTTAGAGAATGGAACTAAATCTGTCCCCTCTAATAGAGCGTTTTCCTTTGTCGATCGAATACTTAGAAATCGAGATAGGAATCTCTACTATAAGGGTAATTGTCTTTCGCTATCTCTAACCATCTAGGAATCAGCTAGTACTAGTTATTCGCTTCTAGTCCCTAGTTCTAAAGGTCATTGAGTAGGCCTTTAGTAAATAGGCTCTCTAATAGGTTTAACTTATAATATTGTCGTTGCCTTCTCTATCCTAGTCGCTAGCCTTATAAGCCCTATATTGACTTTTGTCTCTCGGCTAACTAGAGGGGGGCTCAATTCTCCTATTGTCACTATATATAGGAGAGTCTTGATCTAGGCTCGATATATAGAGATACGGCCCCTCTAAACCTTTAGCAACTAGAAGTAATGCCCTATTAGGCGCTTATCAAGTCTATCTACTAGTATATCCTATTCTCTCCTTGAGAGGGTATTAGGAACTACTACCTCTTTACTAGGCCGGTACTTTAGCTTGAAGTTATAGTAGGCGAGGATCTCTACCTAATAGACCTATCTCTTGCTTAACTACTATTTCCTCTAGAAGTATTCGAGGTTCTTATAGTCTATCTAAATTTCGAAGGACGATATACTCTAACTCTATATCCTATTGTTCGAGGTATCGTACAACGGCTAGAAGCTCCTTATTATATATAGGGTAGTTACTCTACTACGTTTTCTTCTTCGAAGAAGGCTATAGGTTGTAAGATTCCTTCGTCGTTACTAGGAGAGTGCTCCTCTAATCGCGTATTCTAAAGAGTCTATTTCAACTACTATCTTTCGATCTAGGTCCTATTAGGCTAGGATAGGTATATAATAAGGAGGGTTTTAAGTTGCTCGAAGGCTTCCTTATACTAGGGCGACTAGATAAAGGGCACTCCTTTCTTAGTAAGGGTAGTTAAGGCATTACTACTATTAAGAAGTTCGGAATAAACTCTTAGTAGTAGTTTGAACCCGATAAACCCTCGACTCCCTTAATAGTCTTAGGGCGCTCCTACTACTTAATTGCCTTAATCTTTTTAGGGTCAATACAAATCCCCTTCCCTACTTCAATAATAAACCCTAGATACTTGACGCTCTTCTTCGAAGTTACATTTATCGATATCGACTTAAGACCTACTTCCTAGAGTTTTTTTATAACTATTTTAACTTTCTTCCTATAGTTAGAGAGGGAGCTATTAGAGTAGATAAGAACGTCGTCTATATAGGCGGAGTAGAACTTATCGAGGTACTTCTATAACGTCTTATTAATATACCGCTAGAAGGTAGCTAGCGCTAGTTAGGCTAAAGGGGGTAACTAGCTATTTATAAAGCCTATATCTTATATAGAAGGCCGTCTTCTACTTGTCTCCCTCTTTAATCTAGATCTTATAGAATATAGCGATTATATCTAGCTTTATAAGCCATTTCGCCTTCGATAGTAACCTAAGTATTTCGTTGATTAGGGGGAGTAGGTATGGTCCTTATATATAATGCGTTCAAACCTAGTAGTCGATATAGAAATGTAGTCCGCCTCTAGGCTTCCTAATAAATAGAATGGGGCTAAAGCTAACAAGCTACTTACCTAGATAAAGTTCTTATTAAGAGCTCTATAAAGGTCTTTTGCAAGACGATTAATTCTTCCCTCGACATTCTATAAAGTAGCCTCTAAGTAGGGGTTTTTCTTCCATTCTCGTCCCTTTCTAATAGGATCTTAGTCTACCCTAGTTAGTAGGGTAGTAGCTAATCTATAGCATTCTAGTTAAAGAGAGGGAGGAATTTATAGTAGTATTATAGCAGCTTCTATCTAGGATCTCTATACTTCTTTAGTACTAGGGCTTTCTCGATATCTACTAGGCTAGCGGCGAACAATCTAATAGGCTTCTCCTTCTAGTTAGAGCATATTCTTCGAGCTCTTTATATAATGCCCTTAAAGATGCTTATAGATTGTTGGAGACTAATAGGGTAGCTCCCTCCTTTAGCTCCTTTCCTTGATTACTAGCCCTAAGGTCCTAATCCTCAATTCCCTTAAAGAGGGACATAGTTTATATCCTTAGTATCTATCTATAGTCGCCTAAGAATAATATCGTCCTTCTAGTCTAGGATAATATAAAGAAGATATAGTTGTTTTTATATCTATCGATATTAGTATCTATATAGGCTATATATCGAATAAGGCCTTTAACTATTATATTGACTTGCTTAAGGTCGCGTAGGGTAATAGGAATATATAGGAGGTATAAGCGTTTTATAAAGGAGGAGACTAATAGTAGTATAACTCAAATATCTACTATAATAAAGGCTTTAATATAGTAAGTTCTATTAATGCCGAAGTTAATATAAATAGGGGGGCTATCTATCTTCTTCTCTATTCTCTTCTATTCTTACTACCTCTAAATACTCCTAATAACGACTTCCGCTAGGAGCTAATCTTTTAACTCTTACTTTCCTCTATCTAGTTAGAGGAGTCCCTATCTATATCTACTAAATCTTCGATCCTTAGGAGCTTAGGGTGCGATTTCTTAATACGAGCCTAGGTTAATATACTAGGACGCTATAGGGGAAGAAGTAGGTATTCTATAATCAATATCCCTTCCTTCTATATTATAGATACTACTTCTCTTTATAGCGTAGCTTTATTTCCTTCTTATTAGCCTATTTCGCTTGCTTGCTAACTAATTCCTTTCTATTTCTATATCGCCTAGCTAACCCTTATAGGCTCCTAATCTATTATATCTTATATAGGGGTACCTATATTATCGTTCTAATGCTTTGCCGCTCTCTAGTTAGGAGGAGGGTTCCTTGCTTATAGGAATATAGGGGTAGCCTTATCTATCCTCCTCTAGTTAACCTTAGGCATCGATATTAGCCCCTAGGAGGTAAAGTTCTTAAATAAATCCTAGGTAGTCTACTAGGAGGGAGCATTAAAACGAGAAGATCCTTTATCTCTTCGTTAAGGGTCTTCCTAAGGTAGTTGATCTAAATAGCGTCGTACTATATAGCTCCTCCTATATTAGCAAGCTACTTCTTAAATCGTAGGTAGAATACTATAAACGACTCCGTTTTGCCCTAGGTTATCTAGTCTAAGTTGTTGAGGGTATACTAGGCGATATTAGGATCTCGTATATTATAGTTAGGTATTGGAGAAAGGCTATAGGGTTAAGCGCCCTCTAGGCTACTACTCTTATAGAAAGCGGCTACATCGACTATAGTAAGTCCCCTAGCCGGGAGTAGATATAAGTAAACTGATTAGCGGCGGAGCCTAATAAGCACCTATCTATATATAGTTTTCCTTCTATTTCTCCTCTAGTTTTAGTACTTCTTCTAGTTCCTTTATCGAAATATAGAGGATCTAGGAGCGTTATCTTCTTCTTTGTCTAGCTAGGAGGCGAGGCTAGTATAATACTTGCTATAGGTAGTAGTAGAGGTATCGTCACCTATAGGGTAGTCTCGAAGGTTAGAGGTAGACTAGGTTCGTAGGGAGGCGAGGCCTTCCTAGATAGCTTAGATATATATCTAGTATATCTCGCTCTATAGCTTAGCGATTTTCAATCTCGACTAGGCGCTAGCTCTAGGCCGAAAGAAAGTTGAGGATCTAGGTTAGGGTAGTAGCCTCTTAGCCGCCCTCGCTTATAGGGTTGTTGTTTGCCGACATCGTAATGTTCGTCTATTAAGACTTTTATTATACCTCGCTTGGTAGAGGGCTTTCTATAGTGCCTCGCCTAATAGAGGGCTTTCCAATAATGGTGCCTCACCTGCTAAGGACTTTCCAATAGTACCTCGCCTGCTAAGGACTTTCCAATAGTGTCCGGTCGTGCCTGGCTACTTAGCTCCCTTGGGCTCGAGGGTCGCCCTTGTAGTATAATAGTTAGAAATATAGGATTTATGACCCTCCTATACTGCCGAAGCTTATAGCCAGGTATTGCTCTATTGCCTCATTGATAACGCGAGCCTCGTAATTCTCGACTATCCAATTGCAGAGGATAGGAGTCCCTTCGTCAGCTCAACTAATCCATAGGCTAGTATCTCGCTATCTGATATACGGCTTAACTAGCCCTGAAGCTAGTATCTTACGGGCAACGTTGTAGCTTACTTGGTTATAAGCGCCGAGATATTGCTCCTCGCTTAACTAGTCGAATGCTAATCTTATGGACCCATTAGTGCCGTATCGCCTAGTTGACGACTCGGACTTGCTTTATAATGGTTGCGTCTAGAGTTCCCTATAGACGACGACGTAAATAACCTGCTAGTCCTAAATACTCTATTCTTACGAAAAGAGGAAGATTAGATGTAATGTAACGGTCTTAGGAGTGTATTTCAACTATCTAATGACGACTCTACGAGTATATCCAATCTTGGAGAAAAGAAGAAGAAGAAAGAAAGGAAGGGAACGAGGAAGAGGGGGAAAGGATATAGCAAAGTGGGTGACGTGGCCTCTACCTGACTAGAGGAAGGCAATAACCCGAAAGAGGTAGGCACGATGAGGGTCATTGCCCGTGATATTGATGTTGCCGTTCAGGGGCAGGGGCGCGCACGAGGGTTAGGGTTGGCCGAGGGTGGCCGAGGCCTGCCCAGGGCTCAGCCCGTTACACTTAATGCCAAATATATAGTTACGGAACTAGTTAGCTTATACGCTTGCCGGCTAGATACGCTACTAGGCATTTACAATGTCTTCTACGTTATATAGCTAAGGAGAGCTAGCGATGACCTACTCCTATTATAGAAGTAGGACGATACCTAACCCTAGCAATTATCCCCGAAGATAGCTTAGATAGCGAGAATGAATGGCAAGTCGAGGAAATCCTCCGAGCTAAGACAATAAGAGCTAGAAAACTAGATGCAAGTCAAGTAGGTAGGCTACGTACAACCTATATAGGAACCTTTGAGCGCCTTCCTAGAGATAGAGGCATTAGACCGGTTTAAGGCTACTATAGAAAAATCACAGAAAGCGAAGCTTCCCCTTGAAGGGGAGGGGGGTAATATAACGGGCTAAGCCCTAGGCAGGCCTCGGCCAACCCTCGGCCAACCCCTAACCCTCGTACGCGCCCCTGCCCCTAAACGTCAATACTAATATTGCTAGTAGCGACCCTCATCGTGCCATTCCTCTTTCGGGTTGTTGCCTTCCTCTAGTCAGTAGAGGCTATATCACTCACTTCGCTATATCCTTCCCCCTCTTCCTTGTTCCCCTTCTTCCTTCTTTCTTCTTCTTCTTCTTCTTTTCTCCAAGATTGGATGTACTCGTAGAGTCGTCATCAGATAGTTGAAATACACTCCTGAGACCGTTTATACAAGCAGCCGTTTTGGTTCTTTTAGGGCGTGTCACGTAGCTATAGTTCGGGTCCTTCGCCGGCGCGCGACGTAGCTAGGCTATTCTTCTTCGATTCTTCAGGTTCGTTGCCGGCGCGTAGCGTAGCTAGGCACTTCATTCAGTCAGGGCGCGCAAACGCAGCCACTAGTTCCTCGGTTCGGTGGGATATTCTTGAGCCTTCCCAGGCGGTGGGTTTGAGCTTTCGATTGTGAGAGACGAGCAATATATAGGCGAGGCTCAAGGGCGCTAGCAAATACTACTCAATTCTGCTAATCGAAAGCTGAGGAGGAGAGAGGGAAAGGTAGGAATATAGGCCACGCGATGCGTGGGAAAAGGGGGAACCCCCTGCCAGGAAGCTATTCCCAGTGCGGAAGTGCACCTATAACCCCAAACCCTAGGTGCCCTTCGGTGCGCCTTGGGTGCGCCCTCCGTCACACCGAGCCACTAGTCTCGTCAACACTAGTAGGAAGACCTCGACGCTAGGCGGGAATGCCTAAGAAGATTAGGACTATAAGGTTGATATACCCTAGCAGCAGGGTAACTCGTCATCATTATAAGCCTTGCGAGCTATAGTTGAGGAAGCAGACCACCCTATTAAAACGGAGGCCCTAGAGTACGATATTCGGTTTATTCGTACAAGCATTCGATTCGCTATTAAGAAGATCGACGAATATTAAACCTCCTCCAATAAGCGCTAGTCTATTGGTACGCGATGAACCTACCCCTAGGTATAAGAAGAGGTGGATTGAGAGGAACCTCGACGAGGAACGTGTAACGGTCTCAGAAGTGTATTTCAACTAAGCTGATGACGACTCTACGAGTACATCCAATCTTGGAGAAAAGGAAAGAAGAAGAAGAGAAAGGGAACGAAGGAGAAGAGGAAAGACGCAGCAAAATGGATTACGTGGCCTCTGCCTGATCAGAGGAAGGCAACAACCCGAAAAGGGCACACGATGGGGGTCGCTGCCCACGATGTTGGTGTTGACGTTCAGGGGCAGGGGCGCGCAGGAGGGTTAGGGTTGGCCGAGGGTGGCCGAGGCCTGCCCAGGGCTCAGCCCGTACAGAACGGGCCTCCTATATTATCGCTAGCTTTCAATAGTTCTTCCAAGAGCATTATAGTCATCTCGATAGCCCTAGAATTGTGGCTTCCAACGCCTAGTCCCCTAATCCAATGCTAGAGGATGACTTCCTTAGGAGCTTTGAATATCATAACGATATAGAAGAGGGCGTTGGCTGGCAGGAAGAGCTGGACCGCTATTTCAATGGTCCTATTAAGCTAGTTCCTAACCTCTATTCGTAGTGGAAGACAATGCTGAGCGGCACTACCCTATCAGCTATAGCGTTTGACCTCCTCTCTATCCTAGCGATGTCATTAGAGTGCGAGAGGGTATTCAGCCGCGTAAAGCTTACTATTGGAAGCTAGAGACATAGCCTTCAGGAGGATACAATCAATATGCTAGAGTGTCTAAAGAGGGGCTATAGTTTGAAGTACGGTCATTCTAGGGCGGGAAGCAGCGATGTTAGGCGTCCCCGAGAGTAGGAGGTAGGGGGGCAACGACGACAATGTTGGGAATAGCTTCAATTAGGAAGAGTGTTGTAGTATAATAGCTGGACTAGGGGGTGCACTGAGAGTTGGAATAGCTTCAATGTTTACCCTTCAGGGGTACGTGGGTCGGAACAACCACTGGCCGGCGGCCCCACCTATAGGCTTGGCAATATAGTCAATCAAATCCAACATCGTCAAATCAAGTCAAATCTGAGCATGTTGGATCAAATCAAGTCAAGTAAAGGCCTCTACTTGACTTGATTTGACTTGATGAGAGCGCTGGCAGCGACCGTGTTGGCCGCCGTCATGGGCATCCTCGTGCTTGTGGAGCGCCACCGACAGCACCCCGCCATCGCCGGTCTCGTTCTCAGCCTGATGCTCAATGCCGTGCAGGTCATCTAAGTGGTCGTGCGCGAGTGGGCCGACGTCGAGGGCGCCATGAACGCCGTCGAGCGACTCTACGCATATGCCGTTCAGCTGCCGCAGGAAGACCCACCGCACCTCGACAAAACCGATCCTGGCTCCGCTTCATCAAAGAGCTGGCTGCAAGCCGGCGAAATCAAATTCACCAACGTCCACCTGCGCTATCGGCCCGGCCTCCCCGAATCCCTCCGCGGCGTCACCCTCCACATCAAACCCGGCGAGCACGCCGCCATCGTGGGCCGCACCGGCGCGGGCAAGTCCTCCATGATCAACGCCCTATTCCGCATGACGGAGCTCTCGGGTGGCAACATCACCATCGACGGCACCGACATTTCCAGCCTCCGCCCCCGGTCCCTGCGCGGCGCGCTCTCCATCATCCCGCAGGACGCCAACCTCTTCTCCGGTACCGTGCGCAGCAACCTCGACCCCTTCGACGCGTTCTCCGATGCCCAGCTGTGGGACGGCCTGCGCGCCGCCGGCGGCCTGCACGAGACACTCTATCTGATCCGACACGTCCGCCACGGCGGTGCGAACCTCTCGCAGGGCCAGAGAGAGCTGCTCGCGCTCGCGCGGCTGCTGGTGCGCGGGGACGGCAACCGCGTGCTGGTGTGCGACGAGGCGACGGCGGCGCTGGACGCGGACACGGACGACCGCATGCAGGGCGTCCTGCGCGCGGCGTTCCGCGACAGGACCATCATCTGCATTGCGCATCGCCTGCGCACTGTGCTGTGGTACGACCGCGTCTATGTCATGGACCAGGGCCGGGTGGCCGAGGAGGGATCCCCGCTGGAGCTGTTTCGGAGGCAAGGAGGGATGTTCAGAGCTATGTGTGTGCGCCATGGCATCACGGACGAGCATCGTCGAGAGCGCAGATTCGGCAAGGCGGGATTCCTAGAGGGCAGCATGCCAATGTTGGATGCTCCGGACTCATTCAGAGTGGCACGCAGAGGATGAGCCCGGACAAAACCAATAGACGAAGGGGGCCTGATGTGGGCTGATCTCGCCGGGAGCTGTTTCTTTTTATTTCTTAACGTTATTCATTTCTTCTTCTTGTCTTCTTTGTTGACAACTGAGACACGACGTCGTGCTCTTGGTTTTCTAAACCCTGTCGCTCCGTTATGCTTCTCCAATTGCCGCCTGTGATGCGATGGGCGCGCGTAATAGTACTGCTATGCGAACCCCCTACGACATGAAAGGCACGATAGCCCTCTCTTCCATAGTGACACTTCCTCGTAGCGATGCTCATGGGCCTTCCCCCTAGGCTGCCTGACTAGTATGTACGTTCATCTCTAGTTCCGGGTAGGACGGGCGGTACCGGCCGCTAGACAGTGTAAGAGCTTGGAAGAGGTCGGAGGGCTTTGAGATCAATGCGTGACGTTCAGTCAGATGGTTGATTGGGCTGTGGTTGGAAAAACCGGCTATTGTGATGAAGGTTTCAGAAGAAGCACAACTGTTCGGAGGGCCGGGGGGCAATGGGCAATGGAAAATGTTGGAACCATGGGCTTGATGGCTTCAAAATAGGCACTGGCGATGGCTTCAATTGAGGGTCTAGATTGGATTGTTTCTGTGTAAGGTGGAAGAGTGTGGTCTCCCTAGGAGGTTTGACTGCATGTGGGGGGCCAATTTCTCAGCCGCAATATGGCCCAAATTGCCCGTTGGTTCTGACAGAAAATATCATAACAGGGCCCCGTACACAGTCCGGGCGACCATCCAAAAGCGGAGCTCTAAACAAATCCAGCAATCCGTTTATACTTTTGATTACTAGTACCTCGGACTAAGTCCAATCCTGGCGTCATAGGCAGAAGCAGGAACGCGGCCCGCGCAAGAACTTGTGCTACTCCAGCCCGTGTCGTACAGCGCCCCAAATGGGGCGCTTGCGACGTTATGAGGGCGTCGATACTTTGAACAATCTGCCTTCGAGTTGATCCAGTAACCATAGGAATGGATTGTCCCAGCCCGGAC
Source organism: Achaetomiella virescens (assembly GCA_031001845.1). Lineage (NCBI taxonomy): Eukaryota > Fungi > Ascomycota > Sordariomycetes > Sordariales > Chaetomiaceae > Achaetomiella > Achaetomiella virescens. The sequence continues at coordinate 27,470 of JARNGD010000034.1, forward strand.
CTGACTGGACAGCGCCCCGAGGCCGACTCGCAGTCGTGACACAACAAGGCGGACAAGTTGCGGCGAACGAGAACCCATGGTGGCACTTTAGATTTGGCTACAATGTTTGTTCAATGTCAACCGCGGTCAAGGACCAATAACACGAACTGATTCTTGGACTGTGGGCTTGTTCATGATCTCAAAGTACAAACTGTTCGTAGGTCTGCATGGAACGTAGTATATAAAGAACGGTGTCTCAGGCTGTCAACCGTCTCTGCCAGATATCTGCGCCAGATTGCGACATCCAGCAGCATGCCTTACTTGAACGCATAATCATGCTCTGGCTGGCGATTAATGAATGACATTTCCTGTGCAACGGCGTAGCGGAGATGCGCCGGTCGGGTAGTACTTGAGTCGTGGATATGCAACACCAGGGCAGTTACTACAGTACCTGGTTACGCGGTTTAGACGCTACTACCAGAGCACCAGCCTTGTGTACGAAAAAATTCCTGTCAGATGGCAGGAATACTTGACCCTGTCTGCCTACTTGGGCGCCTTGTGGTAGCCCACAGCACTGGCCCGGTTGACTAGCTCTAACAAGCTGTCCATATCAGCACCGCCAATCAAGACAGACCTAACGCTGTACTCGTGTTTGCCAAAGAAGCCACCCCTGCCACGCACCCATCCGCAGATGATGAGCCGTCCCGACATCAGCTCCGACCAGAATCTGCTCGTCTGCTCGAACCGGTCCCGGTTGCCCATAACGACGAGCGGCGAGATGATGTACGAGTATCGCAGCCCTCTTCTCTCGTAGAAATGCCCCTGCAGCGGGCCCATGACCACGTCTCCCGTGATACGCGTGTTCAAGTCGACAATGTACTGGGCGCCCGCCGCGTCCGTCATGATGTCGCCGCCCATGGGGCCGTAGAAGCCGCGCTTGTGGACGTAGGCGGCGATCTTGTCGAGCGTGGGGCGGTACTGGGCGTCGAACTCGGCCTGGCGCGCGTAGTCGATGATGCTGCTGCGCCAGATGCCGTTCTCGTCGAGGAACTGCTCGCAGCAGCTGAGGAACTCGGCGCGGCCGCCCTTGGTGACGAACAGCGACAGGTTGCGCGTGTCGCCCTCGACCACGTCCTGCAGGCACAGGCTCGCCACACGGAGGTGCGCGTTGTCGGACCGCACGCTGCGGATCATGCGCGGGATTTCGTCGGCGAACCGCCCCGCGCCCTCGGCCGTGGAGAGGCCGACCGCGTCGCGCGCCACGAAGACGCCCTGGCCCGCGACGGCCTGCGGGAACTTGATGACGAACGGGAATGGGTGGCGGCGGACGGCGTCGAGGATGCGCTGCGTCTCAGCTTCCACCTTGGCGTCATCGGCGACGTCCTCGGGCGAGAGGTCGCTGTCGATGACGACGGTGCGTGGGTAGGCAGGCCCGGAGAACGCGAGCCAGCGCTTGGAGAGGAGGCGGTAGTGTGCGACTCCTGACTGAGTATGGTGGGTCTTGTCGAGGAAGTCCTGCGGCGGGTAAGGTGAGATCTCGACGCCGGCGGGCGCCTGGAAGGTGGCCGAGCCAGAGACAAAGGATAGCTTGGGCCGCTGCTCTTCGACGAGACAGTTGAAGACGCGAGCCGCATCGGTCCGCGGGGCCGGCGGCGACTCAACGAGCCCGTTGATCACGTCGTACTCGGGTGGGTCGATGTCGAAGAGAATGAGGCGCATTGGCCGACCGCGATGCCGTGGTTCTGCGCTGCGTTGCCGAGACAGATGCGAGCGAAGAGGTCCTTGTCCAGGTTCGGCCGGCCGGGCGACTGGAAAGGGTACTTTTTGCTCTCGGGCAGGGCAGACGAGACGGGGCTGATGGGCGGCACCAGGGAGAGCATCACGGCGATTTCGTCGGGGTCGCCGCCATCGAGGCCGTACAAGTCGTACAATGTCCGGTCGAGCTCGACCGGCGGCGGCGTCTCGGTCAGGTTGCTGCCCATCTTGAAGTTGGAGCCCCTGGGTGGGATGAACTTTGAGGCTTCACATGATCGGGGATCGAGCGCTGTGCCGACAGCAGGCTGAGACGGAAGGTGTTTGCAGTCAACTGTCAAGCACGCACGTAGAGCCACGCAAGGAGTCAGCTACAGTATGGCGGTGTTTGCCTCGGCACACGAAGCAGGATGGAAGCTGAATATGTAGGGCGGCGTTCGCTGACATGGCTGACACGAGAGGTGTGTGTCCTGCGCGTCTCAGCATTACCAGCGTCAAGTGTCATGGGAAAATTGTAAGGAAATTATGGCGGTGAACTTATTGAAGCGTATCGGCAAGGCAGACGAAGCGAGTGCGCATCCGACTGACATCTCTCGGAAAGAAGAGAAACATGCCGCGCCCCAACAGCGTCGTCACAGAGGAAGCGCGATAACGATTCATGGTGCTTATGGCAAACGCTTGCGAAGAAAAAAGAAACAACAGTAGCAATTAAAATTCTTTTGCCGGTCAGCTTGAAGACTCTAGCCTGGTATTTTCCTCCTGACGCTCCCGCGACTCCCGCGGAGAGTCCACCAGCGCGTAACCTTGCTCCGCATCCGGCCCCCGCTTCTTCTTGTCCTTCTTCTTCTTAGGCGGCGGAGCTATCCGCAGGATGGGCCCAGATGCTCGTGTAGATAATTCCCAACTCGGTCAGGAAGGTCATGAGCAGGTACGCTGTGGAGTTGCCCTTGACGGCATTCCACGTCATGTCTCCGGTGATCTGAAAGATCAGCGAGTAGGCTGTCCGGATCCCCAACAACGGAAGACACGCGGCCACGCAGCGAATAAGCAGCTTCTCGTCGCGCGGGAACGTGTCCAGGCGGCGCCAAAAACACCACGCCGTGTAGGCCACTATTAGATACAAGCCGGTGAAGAGGCCGAAGCTGGCTTGCGTGTACTTTGTGGGAACGAGGGGCCGCTCGTTTCTTGACGCCGCCGCGAACCCACCAATAGCTAGGCCCAGATCTGCCCACGTCAAGACCTGGGGGTAAAAGAACCATCGAGGGTGGACCGTACGGACAAGTTTGTTTCTGAATGAGAAGGGTTGTCAGTGCCAACGCGTCCCTTGACGTTATATTGACGGCGTCGAACTGGCGTGTCCCAATGCTTGAGACTCGGTAGGGACGGCAGGTAAAAAAAAAACTTACGCCCTGTACAGGAACTAGCAGCAAAAACACAATCAGAACCATGCCAAGGGACTCGCAGACAAAGACGCCAGCCCAAAGGCCGTCCGAGTCCTGCGTGATGGTGCCCAGCATGCAACCGGCGCCCACGGTGCGGATGATGGAGAATACGCCGATGCAGAACCAACCATTTCGATGGCCTAATTTGAAATAGACGGCGAAGAACAGCGCTACCGAGAACAGGAAGAGCTGGGCGATAGCGATGCCGTGACGGTATGTGACGATGCCATCGCCGCCAGACATGGCGACGATCACGACGGGAGCTCTTAGTGTTTGTGATGAAACTGTTGGGGTGTTTTGGACGGCGACGGTGGGGATGGATTGTTCGTCTGTCTGGTTGTCTAAGGGGGCGGGAGGAAGCCGGCGAGAAGCACAAGGTCAGAAAGGGAAAGGAGGAAAATTTGCCCGTTGGAAAGCTGCGGCAGGGCTTTGCGATGGCTTACGTGCTGTGCCGAACAGAAGAAGGCTTGGCTGGTAATGCACTGGCTGACGGGGCAAAGCGTGTGCCCATCTCGTATGGCTGTCCTATGGGCGTCTTCGGTTATGTGGGATCGGGAAGCGGCATTGAGCCAACACACCCCTGAACCAACGAACCGCCTTGGAGCCTTACACATTCAAGTGCAAACGCAATTTGCCCCCATACCGCACGGGAAGTGGCTCACCTATTGCTAGACGCACACCTCGTAACGCTCGGGTCATGGTTCGACGTGTATTCCTTTCGTCAAGCAGAAGTCGGGATGCGCCGTCAGTCCTCGTTCGATGAGCCGTCGAGCCATTGATGGATTCGACCGTACATAAGGGTACCTCACTGTAACTGCTGTTTACCAGTGCTTCATCTGGTGTCGCGAGAGCCTTGTGTGCCTGTAAAGTCGGAGCTTGATTCCGCCCAAGTTGCGAGAAACACGATGAGCCTCCTAACTCTGACAATTTCCTCCGTCGTTGCCTCATTCGCCCTTTACTATATGCCCATCGCCGCTCACTGTATTTTCTGGACCACCTCCAATTTTATGCTTTGCTTTGGTGTGTGTGGCTAGCACACATTGCCGGCTCCCTCTTCTACAGCATCATTCTGTGGCCCAAGTACTTCTCCCCCTTACGGCACCTGCCAGAACCCGCGGTGGGTCCCGATTTAATTCTTGTTCTCTTTGGCACGTTCTCCTGATAGCCAGATATTAGGAAGGCAGGAGTTGGTGGAATGGCTTCGGAAGCAGGGCATTTTTTGGCGCGAAGGGCGAGCCTGTCGCACAATGGTACGTCTCCGGTAGGAAAAGATTTGAGAAAGAATGAGCATATGCTGAATAATTGGTTCAAAAAGAATCGAAGTCTTCGGCACAATGGAATCTTCCGCTATCTCGACGTGCTGAACACCGAACGAGTCGCCATCACCTCGCCGGAGCTCGTGGCCGAAGTTCTACAGCGCACCCAGGACTTTGAACAGAGCCGGACATTGTTCCTCCTCGCCGCACCCATTCTCGGGCCGGGCATCATCCTCGTCAATGGCGAGGAACACAAGCGGCAGCGCAAGATCCTGTCTCCGTGCCTCTCGACGAAGGAGATTCGTCTGCTGCAACCCCTTTCCTGGGAAAAGTCGGTCGAGCTACTCCAGAAGATCACAGAACTGGTCGCCAACACGGCATCGGCCAGCGGCTTTTCGGAACCCATCTCGGTCGACCACCACGCTGGGCATGTTAGCTGGACAGTATCTCCAAGGCGGCTCTGGGCATGGATTTTGAGCCCCTCAAGAACCCGGACTCAGAGCTAGTGCACAACTACCGCGGCGTCTTCGAGCCGACCACGGTCTTCCGCCTCCTGGCCGTGGCCAAGATCGTCTTTCCGAGCTGGTTGGTCGAATCGCTCCCGCACCCGCGCGTCAGGGAGGCGAAGCGCGCCATCGCCCTCCTCCACAACGTGTGCCGGACCTCTGCGCAGCAAAAGAAAGCACTCATGGCCAAGAACCAGCTCACCTCGCCCGACATCATCAGCAGCTTGATCCGGGACCGCGGCGTAACCGACGAAGACGAGCTCATCACCAACTCGATGCCGCTGCTCAACGCTTTCGTGTCCGAGTCGCTCCGCTATTGGCCGCCCGTGGGCCAGATCGGCCGCCAGACGGCGCGCGACACCATGCTGAAGGATGTCATGATCCCCAAGGGCATCACGTTGCACCTGTCAATCCGCTCGTTCAACCACGATCCCGTCAACTGGGGGCCGGACGCCAGGGAATTCAAGCCAGAGCGGTGGCTCCGCCGCGACGAGGCCACTGGTGAGCTGGCGTACGTGCCTAACGGCGGAGCGCTCACCAAGCAGGCGCTCATGACATTCATCCACGGCGGACGAGACTGCATCGGCCGTGTGTTTGCCCGTTCCGAGATTCTTCATGTGCTTGCCGGGCTGGTCGGTCGTTTCGAGTTTGTCCTCACCGACTTGTCGTACATGGACGAAACGAAGATTCAGGTCTCCGGGGGGGGGGGTTGCGTACAAGCCCACTCACAACATCAATGTACACGCACGACTCGTACCGGGGTGGTAAGAGCGACATGGCTTCATGCTGAGCGAACCGCCCTGTCGGCTTGATGTTAGACCAGCAGATTGTGGGAGCATGGCCGATCCTTGGCTTTTGCCCCAGGGCATGGCTATTGTGCTACGGTAATACCTTAAGGATAGATCTGTTGTTTATCGACGGCAGTTTAAGGACTCGAGCATGGTGTTTTGTCCGGGAGTCTGAAAACAGCCGTGTGTATCCTTCACCGGTTCCCCGATGATCAACACAAGCTCCAAGGGCGAGGCGCGTTATGGAACATGCACGATTTATGGAGAGTAGTGTCTGGTCATATCAGATTGACGTTCCACACTCAGCAGTCATAACCGAACCAGCCCAGACTCTTCCCTCATAGAGGCAAGTCGCAAGTAGTAGTTGTATAAGCTGAAATAGCAACGATGGGAAGGTAAACCAGCATCTGATCTGCCAGATTTGCCAGCTCGGCACCACCGTGAGCTATCGTCCGGGGAATCTCTCGGGTCTCTCTGTCTGGAGTTGAACTTGGTTTCTAATGTGCGCGCTCAAGAATGTGTCACTGGCGGATCAAGCACTTGAACATCAAGTCGTCTCTTTGGTCTCGCGCAGAGCCCTGTCAATCGTAGTCCGCGCCTCTTTCCACATCATCAACTGCAGTGCTTGTAAATCGACGCTCCCATATTTGCGACAGAGCTCCTATCACCGCCCAATAGACCATGGCACTACTTGAACTGCTTGTCGTAGTCCACCAACCTATACCTGTACCGGACATCATTCTTATGCAGCCGCTCCATTACACAGCTACCGAGTCAGTCAGCCATTCCACCTTCCATCGAGAAACCACCGCGCGGCGTATGTTAGAAGTAGAATTGAATTCACAATTCACAAGCCTCGCCAGCCCCCTTCTCCCCAACCGGAATCGTCTCCATCCAGCTCTCGATCCTCTTCTCCGCCGCCAGCCGCAATATGTCCAGCGTCTCTGCCGGCTGCCCAGATGCGCCGCGCTGATCAAGAGACACTGAGCACACTGAGCAACACTACGGTCAATCAAAAAGCAAGGAAGAGGAAGAGTGATCAATATGGTCAGTATGGGAGCCAGAATGAGCACACTGAGCACCACGGATTTAGCTAGTATATAGTCACTCGTTCTGGATGACTCTGGAAGTTCTTTAGTAAGCAATGCACAACACGGTTGACACCTACTGTGGAGACAATTGCTTGTGTGCACTTTTTGTAGACATTTTGACTCTACCGAACTGTCATCCCACCTACCAAGTAACCTTCAGAAGTCCCTTTTAGATGTAGGGACCGACCGTTTGTCAGACTCGTCAGTTAGCCCTCTAGTAATCGTATTGACGCGTATAGTATATATAGAGCTTTAGCTAGCGTTGGACAAATCGATAGGCCAAGAGCCTGCCGATAGAAGGCTCGTCCCGTTTATATATATATATTCCTACTCCGCTGCGCCTGTAGGCACGCCGGACCATCTACTACTAATTACAAAGGAAAACCGTGCCTGAAAAGGCTGGACTAAAAACCTCTGCCTCCCCTATTCTAATCTGGATCTTCCGAATCCTTCCACTCCAGTAAAAGGAAGGCTAGGTGGCTAACTAGGCCAGTGGCCTAGCCTAGTTCTAGCCGATGGCTAGCCTATACTCCGGGAGCCTCCAGAGCCTAGTAGCCACCTAATAACCTTCCTTGCAAGCCCTCTCTCTTGTCTCCCCCCCATCGAGGGCCGTATAGGTCCCCCGTAAGCGTATTGCTATAGCCGGCCAAGTCCTTGGAATAGGTGGTTGAGGGCACTATACTACTAGATGTTCTACTGTTTCCCGCCCCTGGCCGCATTCGTAGTAGGGGGTAGGTATTCCAGGAACCCTAGCCCTAAAGAGGAAGTCCCTAAGGCCTATAACCCCTGTTCGGGCCTAGGTTAGTAGAGAGCTCTCGGCCTTAGTGAGGCCTTTGTGCCTTTCTAGTGCCTTTTCGTCGAACTTTGGCCGGCAGTCAGCCGGTTGAGTAGTAGGTAGGGCCTGGTTCCGGGCCCTATACCTATTAATACCGCCGCGTAGCCCCCTGGGCCCACCTCAGTTTCCAGGCTTTGTTGAGGGCCTCTTCGGAGTGCTTGCCCTGGGCCTTCCAGGCCGAAATTACTTCCGATGCTTCCTCTATAGCTAGGGCCTCTATAGGCCGCCTAGCCGCCGAGCTGGCAAAACCGGCTTTGGATCTTCTTGCAGGCCTCTTCGACTAGTAGACCTAGGGGTCTATAGCCTTATAGAGGCTTGGGAGGGTTGGCATCTGAAGTCGGTCTTCGAAGTCGGCTAGCCTCTAGTTAAGGTAGAGGTCTAGTGGAGGGACAAAGGTCTGGTTTCTAGGCTTCGAATAGGCGTAGCCTTATAGGCCCCGGCTACTATACGTAGGCTCCTGCTCTAAGCCTTCCGGAGGTCCCTCGCAATGCCCTGTAGCCGGCCCCCAATAGGGGTGGGTATATAGAAGCTTGAAGCTCCATAGGCTAGGGCACTACGGATATACTTGGTATAGACCTCTCGAGCCTTGACTAGAGCGGGGCCCCAGGTCTTTGTAACGGGCTGAGCCCTGGGCAGGCCTCGGCCACCCTCGGCCAACCCCTAACCCTCGTGCGCGCCCCTGTCCCTGAACGTCAACATCAACATTGCGGGCAACGACCCTCATCGTGCCTGCCTCTTTCGGGTTGTTGCCTTCCTCTGGTCAGGCAGAGGCCACGTCACCCACTTTGCTATGTCCTTCCCCCTCTTCCTCGTTCCCTTCCTTTCTTCTTCTTCTTCTTTTCTCCAAGATTGGATATACTCGTAGAGTCGTCATCAGATAGTTGAAATACACTCCTGAGACCGTTACAGTCTTAGCAGCTATTCTAGATAGTGCAAAGTCCTATTGTAACGGGCTGAGCCCTATAGTGGCCTCGGCAACCCTTGGCCGACCCTAACCCTCATTGAACACCCCTGCCCCTGAATGTCAACACCAATATCGTGGGCAACGACCCTCATCGTGCCTGCCCCTTTCGGGTTGTTGCCTTCCTCTAGTCAGGCAGAGGCCACGTCATCCAATTTCCTGCGCCCTTCTCTCTTCTTCCTCGTTCCCTTACCTTTCTTCTTCTTCTTCTTCTTCTTCTTCTTCTTCCTTTCTTCAAGATTGGATGTACTCGTAGAGTCGTCATCAGCTTAGTTGAAATACACTTCTGAGACCGTTACACCTATGTTTTCAGCTTACGCTCTATTGCCTCTTTATGAGCCCTCCAATTTAGCCTCCAATCTCGCCAGACCCCTAGGAATCGGCTAGAAGGCTTTGGGTGAATTATATCGAAGCCCTCCCCGCCCGGGTAGGCCAAGTTGACTAGGTTTGACCACTGTTTTCGGCCCTTATTGAAGTGGATCAACTCGCTCTTCTCCCCGGCAAAGACCATCCCTCTAGATTCGGCCTATTATAGACAAGTCTTCTAGGCCTCTTCTAGTTGTCGGCAGTTAGCCTGGGGCTACGGCCGAAGGCTAGTAGGTTGGTGTCGTCTGCAAAGCCTACTATGGCTACCCCCGGGTGCTTTTCCTTTAAAGCCCTATATAGGGAAGCAATATAAAGGATAAAGAGGATCGGGGATAGTGGGGAGCCCTGTAGAACCCCGGCCTTGATTGGTATAGGCTCGGTAGCCTGGCCGTCGAAAAAGAGCGTAGTCTCTCTGCCAGTTAGCCAGGCCTTGATCCACCATACTAGCCATCCTGGGAAGCCATAGGCTTGGAGGGTATCTAGTAGCCTTATATGGTTGACTATATCGAAGGCTCCAGATATATCTAGTTGAAGTAGGGAGGCGGTTGCTCCCTGCCTCCAAGCCTCTTGAACCTGGGCCACTACTAGCCGAATAGCTAGTTCGGTGGACCTGCTTATCCTATTGCCTATCTGCTCGTCTGGTAGTAGGCCGTTCCGCTCCGCAGCCTCGGCTACCCTCTTGGCTAGTATAGCCTCTAGAACCTTCCCTAGGGTAGGTAATAGGGCTATAGGCCTATAGCTCTTAGGGGTTCTATACGTAGCCGGGGACTTCCCGGCTTCGTTAGAACCACCGTTCTAGCCTTCTTGAACCTCTGGGGGTACCACTGCAATTCTAGGTGTAACGGGCTGAGCCCTGTAGTGGCCTCGGTTGTAACGGTCTCAGGAGTGTATTTCAACTATCTGATGACGACTCTACGAGTACATCCAATCTTGGAGAAAAGAAGAAGAAGAAGAAGAAAGAAAGGGAACGAGGAAGAGGGGGAAGGATATAGCAAAGTAGGTGACGTGGCCTCTACCTGACTAGAGGAAGGCAACAACCCGAAAGAGGCAGGCACGATGGGGTCGCTACTAGCGATATTAGTATTGACGTTTAGGGGCAGGGGCACGTATAAGGGTTAGGGGTTGGCCGAGGGTGGCCGAGGCCTGCCTAGGGCTTAGCCCGTTACATTACCCCTCCCCTCCTAGGGGAAGTATCGCTTTCTATAATCTTTCTATAGGTAGCCTAAACCAGTCCAATGCTTCTATTTCTAGGAAGGCGCTTAAAGGTTCCTATATAGGTTGTACGTAGCCTACCTACTTGACTTGCACTCTAGTTCCGGCTCTTATTGTCTTAGCTTAGAGGATTTCTTCGACTTCATTCCTTCTCGCTATCTAGGCTATCTTCTAGTACGATTGCTAGAGGTTAGGTGTCATCCTGCCTCTATAATAGTAGTAGGTATCGCTAGCTCTCTTCAACTATATAACGTAGAAGACGTTGTAAATGCCTAGCGGTATATCTAGGCGGTAGGCGTAGGAGCCGATTAGTTCTATAACTATATATTTGGCGTTGAGCTAGTCGAGCTTCTTGAAGGCCGGCTAGTCTTGACATTCCTTAGGCGGAGCAGACCTTATCTCCTATACGGAACTATTCAGCTACTTGCCGGTCTCGGTTTACGTACTCTTCCTGCCGCTCCTATACGGCAGCTATCGCGGCTTATACCACTTCTATTACCTCTTTGAGCTTAGCGACGAAAGCTTCTCTATAGGCTACTAGGGACCTTCTAGTAATCTATAGTCCTTCCCGCCCTCTAGATAGGTCAAGAAGATCTATATTATAGCTATATGTCAGGAAAAAGGGGCTGATTCCTATCGATGTTATAGTTCGGTTGTTGATAGCCAACATTGCTATAGGCAATAGGTCTGCCTAGTCATTTGCTAGTATATTATATAGCAGCAAAGGTAATGCTCTAGCACCTAGTTAGCTCGTTCCGTTTGCCGTTAGTTTCTAGGTAGAAGGCTATTAATAACCGCCGGGTAATCTTAAGGAGCTCGCAAATCCGTTTCTATATAAGACTAATAAACTAAGGGCCTCTATCTAAGATAATCGCTAAGGGAGACTATAATGCCGAACGAGGCAGCTAAGTAGCTCCGGCTACTACTTTAGTTTGTCAAGGCTATCGCTTTAAATATTACGCTCTTCGATAGGCGGTTAGTAACGACTATAATCGTATCCGCCTAGTTAGGGCTAGATAGGGGTAATCTAGTAATAAAGTCTATCGAAATCTCTCTAGATTCGATCAGGGATAGGTTAGCTTTAGTAAGCCTTCCGCTTTCCTCTATTGCCGTCCTTCTATATACGTTGTAGTTCTAAGGAACTTCTAGATATCTTGGCTAAGGCTAGGCCAGGTGAAATTCGTAAGATTAGTAGTTTAGTAAGGTCCTTACTAGGTAACTAGAGAGAGCCGAGTCGTATATCTCTTAGATAATTCGAGTATATAGTAGTTCGGAGAATAGGACCTAAATCTCCCTCTAATAGAGTCGTTTTCCTTCGTCGATCGAATACTTAGAAATGAGATAGGTAGTCTCTATATAAGGGTAATTGTCTTTCGCCCTCTCTAACTATCTAGCGAATTAGCTAGTACTAGTTATTTACTTCTAGTCCTTAGTTCTAAAGGTCCTTAAGTAGGCCTTAGCGAATAGGTTCTCTAGTAGGTCTAACTTATTAGCATTTTGTTGCCCTCTCTATCCTAGTCGCCCGCCTTATAAATCCTATATTGACTTTCGTCTCCGGCTAACTAGAGGGGGACTCCTAATTCTCCTATAGCCGCTATATTTAGGAGGGTCTTGATCTAGGCTCGATATATAGAGATACGGCCTCTCTAAGCTTTTAGCAACTAGAAGTAGCGCCCTGCTAGGCGCTCGTCAAATCTATTAGCGGTATATCCTATTCTCTCCTTAAGAGAGCGTCTAGAACTATTTCCTTGCTAGGCCAATACCTTAGCCTAAAGTTATAAGGCGAGGATTTCTATCTAATAGACCTATCTCTCGCTTAACTACCGCTTCTTCTAAAAGTACTCGAGGTTCTTATAGTCTATCTAGATCTCGAAGGACGGTATACTTCGTAGTTCTACGTCCTATTGTTCAAGGCATTATACGACGGCTAGGAGCTCCTTATTATATATTAGGTAGTTGCATTCTACTACATTTCTTCTTCGAGAAGAAGGCTACTAGTCGTAAGATTCCTTCGTCGTGTACTAAGAAAGTGCTCCTCTAATTGCGTACCCTAAGGAGTCTATTTCGACTACTATCTTCTAGTTAGGGTCCTACTAGGCTAAGATAGGGGTACTAATAAGGAGGTCTTAAGTTGCTTAAAGGCTTCCTTATACTAAGGTGACTAGACGAAGGGAACTCCTTTCTTAGTAAGGGCAGTTAAGGGCATCGCTACTATTAAGAAGTTCGGGACAAACTCTTAGTAGTAGTTGTAACGGGCTGAGCCCGATGTGGGGCCTCGGCGGCCCTCGGCCAAGGAGCCGGGCCCGTGGCCCCGGCCCGGCGCCCGAACCCCAGGTCGTTCCCCTGACAATGGCGCCAGCACTCAGGCGACAACATGACCACAGCCTCCTCTGGTCATAGGGAGCGCTCACCGCCAGAATAGCTATTTTCCCTCTTTCCTTTTCTTTCCCTAAGTTCAGTGTTACTCGTAGAGTCGTCACCAGCTAGTTGCAATATACTCCTGGGACCGTTATAGTAGTTGGCGAATCCAATAAACCTACGAACTCCCTTAATAGATTTGGGATACTCCTACTACTTAATCGCCTCAATTTTTTCTAGATCGATATAGATCCCCTTCCTAGCTTCGACGATAAACCTAGATATTGACGCTCTTCGTCTCGAAGTCGTATTTATCGATATCAACCTAGAGACTACCTCTTAGAGTTTCTTTATAACTATTTTGACTTTCCTCTATAGTCGGAGCGAGAATCGTCGGAGTAGATAAATTATCGTCTATATATACTAAGCAGAACTCGTCGAGGTACTCCTACAATGTCTTATTGATATAGCACTAGAAGATAGCCAGCGCGCTAGTTAGGCCGAAGGGGGTAACTAGCTATTTATAAAGCCTATATCTCGTATAGAAGGCTGTCTTCTACTTATCTCCCTCCTTGATCTAGATCTTATAAAATATAGCAATTATATCAGCTTTATAAGCTACTTCGCCTTCGATAGAGACCTAAGAGTCTATTAATTAGAGGAAGTAGATATCGGTTCTTATATATAATGGCGTTAACCTATAGTATGGATATAGAAAGCGTAGTCTACCTCTAGGCTTCCTAACGAATAAAATAGGGGCTAAAGATGACAAGCTACTTGCCTAGATATAGTTTTTATTAAGAAGTTCTATAAGGGTTTTCTATAGGACGATTAATTCCTCTCTCGATATCCTATAAAGTAGCCCCTAAGGTAGGAGCTTTTCTTATCTATTCTCGTCCTTTTCTAAAGGAATTTCGTAGTCTACCCCTAGTTAGTAGGGTAGCAGCTAGTCTATAGCATTTTAGTTAAAGAGGGGAAGGAATTATAGTAGTATTATAGCAGCTTCTATCTAGGGTCTCTATACTTCTTTAGTACTAGGGCTTTCTCGATATCTACTAGGCTAGCTATAAATATCCTAATAGGCTCCTTCTAGTTAGGGCAGGTTCTCTAGGTTCTTCTAGCTCTCTTTATAAGAGCTCTAAATATACTTGCCGATTATTAGGAGACTAATAGGGTAGCTCCCTCCTCTTAGCTCCTTTCCTTAATTACTAGCCCTAAGGTCCTAATCTTAATTCCTTCTAAGAGGGGAAATAGTTATATCCTTAGCGTCTATCTATAGTCGCCTAAGAATAATATCGTCCTTCTAGTCTAGGATAATATAAAGAAGATAGTTGTTTTTTTATACCTATCGATATTAGTATCTATATAGGCTATATATCGAATAAGGCCTTTAACTATTATATTGACTTGCTTAAGGTCGTATAGGGTAATAGGAATATATAGGAGGTATATATATTTCGCGAAGGAGAGACTAATAGTAGTATAAGACAAATATCTACTATCGATAAAGGCTTTAGTATAATAAGTTCTATTAATGCTAATATTAATATAAATAGGGGGGCTATCTATCTTCTTCTCTATTCTCTTCTATTCCTATACTACCTCTAAGTACTCCTAATAACGACTTCTACTAGGAGCTAATCTTTTAACTCCTATCGCTTTCCTCCTCCTAGTTAGAGGAATCCCTATCTATATCTACTAGATCTTCGATCTTTAGGAGCTTAGGGTATTTCTTAATAAAGCCTAGGTTAATATACTAGGACGCTATAGGGGAAGAAGTAGGCATTCTATAATCCAATATCCCTTCCTTCTATATTATAGATACTCTTCTCTTTAGTATAGCTCTATTTCCTTCTTATTAGCCTATTTCGCTTGCTTACTAACTAATTCCTCGTTCTATTTCTATATCGCCTAGCTAACCCTTATAGGCTCCTAATCTATTATATCTTATATAGGGGTGCCTATATTTTCGTTCTAATGCTTTGCCGCTCTCTAGTTAGGAGGAGGGTTCCTTACTTATAGGAATATAGGGGTAGCCTTATCTATCCTCCTCTAGTTAGACCTTCGGGTATCGATATTAGCCCTAGGAGGTAAAGTTCTTAAACAAATCCTAGGTAGTCTACTAGGAGGTAGAGCATTAAAACGAGAAGATCCTTTATCTCTTCGTTGAGGGTCTTCCTAAGGTAGTTGATCTAAATAGCGTCGTACTATATAGCTCCTCCTATATAGCAAGCTGCTTTTAAATCGTAGGTAGAATACTACGAACGAACTCCATTTTGCCCTAGGTCATCTAATCTAAGTTGTTGAAGGTATACTGGTAATATTAGGATCCTCGTATATTTAGTAGGTATTAAGAAAGGCTATAGGTTGCAGCGCCCTCTAGGCTACTACTCTTATAGAAAGGCTACTATCGACTATAGTAAGTCCCCTAGCTAGAGTAGATATAAGTGAACTATTAGCGGCGGTACCTAATAAGTAGCTATCTATATATAGTTTTCCTTCTATTTCAACCTCTAGTTTTAGTACTTCTTCTAGTTCCTATCGAAATATAGAGGATCTAGGAGCTTATCTTCTTCTTTATCTAGCTAGGAGGCGAGGCTAGTATAATAGTCGCTATAGGTAGTAGTAGAGGTATGTACCTATAGGTAGTCTCGAAGGTTAGGCGGACTAGGTTTATAGGGAGGCGAGGCCTTCCTAGATAGCTTAGATATATATCTAGTATATCTCGCTCTCTATAGCTTAGCGATTTTCAATCTCGACTAGGCGCTAGCTCTAGGCCGAAGTAGTTAGAGGATCTAGGTTAGGGTAGTAGCCTCTTAGCCGCCCTCGCTTATAGGGTTGTTTTACCGACATTATAATATTCGTCTATCAAGACTTTCTTTATACCTCGCTTAGTAGAGGGCTTTCTAGTACCTCGCCTGCTAAGGACTTTCCAATATACCTTGTTGGATAGAGGACTTCCCGATAGTACCTCACTTGCTATAGGCTTTCTATAATGGTGCATCACCTGCTAAGGACTTTCTAATGGTACCTCCTGCTAAGGACTTTCCAATAGTACCTCGCCTGCTAAGGACTTGAAGTCGTAATAGTATTCTGTTTATGCCTAGCTTACTCGGCTCTTTAGGCTCGAGGTCTTCGCCCTTATAGTAATGGTTGGAAATATAGGATTCGTGACCCTCCTATACTACCGAAGCTTATAGCCTAGGTATTGCTCTATTACCTCATTGATAATGCGAGCCTCGTAATTCTCGACTATCTAATTATAGAGGATAGGAGTCCCTTCGTCAGCTCAACTAATCCTATAGGCTAGTATCTCGCTATCCAATATACGGCTTAACTAGCCTGAAGCTAGTATCTTATAGGCATATCGTAGCTCACTTGGTCGTAAGCGCCGAGATATTGCTCCTCGCTTAACCAGTCGAATGCCGATGTCTTGCAGACCCATTAGTACTATATCGCCTAGTTAACGACTCGGACTTGCTTATAATAGTCGCGTCTAGAGTTCCCTATAGACGACGACGCAATAACCTGCTAGTCCTAAATACTCTATTCTTATGAAAAGAGGAAGATTAGATGTAATGTAACGGTCTTAGGAGTGTATTTCAACTATCTGATGACGACTATAAGTATATCCAATCTTGGAGAAAAGAAGAAGAAGAAGAAGAAAGAAAGGGAACGAGGAA
This sequence comes from Achaetomiella virescens, assembly GCA_031001845.1. NCBI lineage: Eukaryota > Fungi > Ascomycota > Sordariomycetes > Sordariales > Chaetomiaceae > Achaetomiella > Achaetomiella virescens. The sequence continues at coordinate 43,699 of JARNGD010000034.1, forward strand.
GAGGGGGAAGGATATAGCAAAGTAGGTGATATAGCCTCTGCCTGACTAGAGGAAGGCAACAACCCGAAAGAGGCAGGCACGATAGGGGTCGCTACCAGCGATGTTGGTGTTGACGTTCAGGGGCAGGGGCGCGCACGAGGGTTAGGGGTTGGCCGAGGGTGACCGAGGCCTGCCCAGGGCTCAGCCCGTTATATCGGTAACCCTTGGCCAACCCTAACCCTCATTGGGCACCCCCTCCCCTGAATGTCAACACCAATACGTGGGCAGCGACCCTCATCGTGCTGCCCCTTTTGGGTTGTTGCCTTCCTCTGGTCAGGCAGAGGCCATGTCATCCATTTTGCTGCGCCGTTCCTCTTCTTCCTCGTTCCCTTTCTCTTCTTCTTCGTCTTTTCTTCAAGATTGGATGTACTCGTAGAGTCGTCACCAAATAGTTGCAATGCACTCTTGGGACCGTTACACTAGGCACCTAGTGTAGAGAACCGCTAGGATCTTGAATAGTGGTTTCCCACAGGCCTTGATTAGGCCTGTAGGTATTAGATCTTCCCCGGGGGCCTTCCAAGGTTTGATTTTGGAGAGGGCCTCAATTATATCCTCGATAGTAACCTTCTTCTGGACCTCGAATAGCTGCCGGTCGAAGGCTTGGGCGAAGGTAGTATCGAGGATATCACTAAGGTTAGCCGGTGGGTTTGGAAAGAATCTAGCTGCTAGAGCCTCGGCCTTCTGGCTGTAGGTTGTAAGATCTGGCTGGCCAGGGGCCCCCTAAAGAGGGGGTAGTTTTGGTAGATCGTTAGGTAGGAAGCTTTTTGTACGAGCCTACCTTTCGAGCTTCCAAAGTAGGCTTGGATCCACTGATGCCTTCTATAGGGTGGACCTCCAGGCCCTTGCCTGGGCTAGCCGGATGGCTTTTGATCGCTCTCGTAGGTCCCGGTTGAGCCTTTGCCGGAGGTAGATGCCTGGGGTTTGCTTGAAGGCCCTCTCGGCCCTCCTAGCCTCTCTAGTGGCCTGTTGGACCTCGTAGGTCCACCAGGGTGCCCGGAATCCCCTGTTCGGCTTTCGAGGAGTGGTACTAGCCTTGGCTATCCTGTGTAGCTCTTCTACTAACCAGTCGAAGGCCTGGGATAGACCTTGTATTGTAGAGATTCTAGCTGTAGACCCTGTGGCCCCGGTCAGGTAGGCCGATAGCCATAGGGAGGAGGGCGGCCTCGGCTTGCACCCTCTTTTTGTCCATCTTGGCCCAGCTCCAGCCCTGCGGGGCTAGGCTCTCTCTTTGAGGCCCTGGTCGACCCTCGTCCCGTTTATATAGTAGTTGGTTGGCTATACGTTCTATACTACAACCTAGGTAGGAAAAACGCATATAGATAGCTTAATAATATACTGAACAATATCTCCTCTTCTAATTTAGTATGCTCCTTTGAACTGGGCGTGGTTTTCGCACCGTGCAGGTCTACTAGTACGGCAACGACCTAGGGTTTTAGGTCGGCCATATAGATCTTAGCTGCGGCTCGTTCGCTTAGATTCTTATTCTTTTAAGAGCTTGGAGGGCCAAAATTATCTGGCCGTCGTTTGAAGTAGAGGGCATCTTGGATGGTAGAGGAAATTGTTGTTGAGCGCAAAAGGTGTCGCGTCGCATAACGTACATGATAAGCGAGCCACTTCAAAATCCACGTCTAACCCTGAAACCGCGTCCTCGTTGAAAATCACCAAACCTTTATAAAATTCTCTGTAACTCTGGAATTGGTTTATTCATTTCCTAGAGATTATGATAAAAAATTTATTTACTACGTTTGAGTTATTAGGTTGAGGTTGAAGTTTCGTTGATCTTAATTCCAAGCTAAGAGGCTTAATTAATCAAATTCTTCTTCAACCAGGAACCAGCTCTGTCAGCATTGTCTCTAGCGTTTCCATTTCAATATCAAGTATCATGGAGAGGATCTTGAAGACTAAAAAGAGTTTTATTAGGTTTGTGATTTTCAACGAGGTTGCATTTTCAGGGTTAGACGTGGATTTTGAAGTGGCCGGCTCGCTTGCATGGCGGCTCGCTTATCATGTATGTTAGAAGGTAGGTCACTCGCGGATAATGCACGTTATACGCCTTATGCCTTATTCTATAGTAGCTAATCTATTCCTGTATATTCCGATTAAACCCTCCTTATCTATTTTTCTCTACTCGGCCGCTGTATTTAGTTCGTGATACGATGCCCCATCTCTAACGCCTTTCGTCCCCGAAAGACTCGAGTCTTACTTCAAGTAGTGCTAAACACCCCATTTCCTTATTATGAGTCCTTCTGCTCCCTACCCTATTCTTCTCAGGATAACCACGAATTTCACCAGATTCGCGTTCCCTGTCATTCACACGCCTATCATGTCAATGTCGTTGATATTGTTGAAAGCAGTTTCTAAGCTCTCGCAGATCACCTTATCCACAGGACAGCAACACTGTTGGTGGCGGTACGTCCAACAGCTCAGAATCTAGTTACCCCACCGCTCCAATCCTACCCTCCGAATCGTCTTCACAAAGAGTCTATCGACTGGGTTGCCAAAGTGCTTCAGCTCGTTATGGGTTTTCGCCATTGCGTGTGCTCTCTGAGTCTCGCTCTGCCTCGCGGATGAGCTCTCTGAGCTTCTGGAGGAGGCTGTTCAGTAGGGATCTCATGTTGTACCATCGCCAGATAATGAGGGGCCTGTGTTTGAGAAGGACGGTGAGCCGGAATCTGTCGAGTGTGACGGTTGACTAACCTTTCTGATCAATCCCTGCTCTCTTCAAAGGCTTAACTATGCTCGTGGGTAGTGGGAATGTCCACCACTCCATTGGCAACGAAGTTGTAGCATGAGCCAGAGCAACCAATATTCCCACCATTCGTAATGAGAAGCTTTTGCTGCCCTGAGCGACACTATCCGTAGGGTGTTGATGATGCGAAGTTCCCGTGAGTATGCTGACCATTGCTCAACGTTGACCGGCTTCCAACCCTTCGGGTCAACGGCATCCGTGTTAACAAAGATTTCCTCCCGGGAGTTTGCCGTTAGCAATGAAAATGCCGCCCTTGCCGTCCTTGCCAGGGTTCTGCAGTCCAGATGACAAAGGGGCTGCCGTTGGCGTTCAGTTGGCCATCTCCAGGAATGATCGGTTGCAGCTGGTGGAACCGAAGGTCGGGGGGGACTTGGAAACCTTGTAATAGACACGACACCCTCCAGTAAGAGGACCGCCGCAGGACTCGAAAGTCATGACATAGTTCCCGGAGATGGGGCTGTATGCGACAGCTGCCATGCCAGGTCGCTGGGACGGATCTGGCTGAGCAACGTCATCGACTTCTTCGCTCCACTGACGGAAATCATTGGCCGTTCTGTGGGAGAGCTTCTGGTTGTACTTGGGATCAATTTGGGTGGAATAATAACACACCAGTTGACTATTGTGCATGAACAAAAACGGCTCCCACACCGCTTTGTCGCCCCTGTTGACGGTTTCAGGGCCAGGCCCGTAAACAATGTGACTGACAAATTCCCAGTCGCGGCCTTGGTTGGTGCTAGCGTAGAGGTCGATGTAAGCCGCCCTAAGATCTCGGGGGGTCGAAACTCCAGCAAGAAGGATCGTTCCCTCAGAGTAGCCTGCAAAATCCTGGGGAAGCAAGTACAGGTGTTACAAACCGGGCCGTTGACCTCCTACATTTGCAGACAGCCTCGCCTACGATTGCCTCGCCTGCGTCGACGTTGTAGATCTTAGCTGCAGATGATATAGTAAGATCTTTATTGTTTTGAAGAGCCTTGAGTGCCAAGAGTATCTACGCTTCATTTGAGGTTGATGGCATATTGGATTGTTGAGGGAATTGGGTGTTTATATAGGAAAGGTGACGCGTCGCGTAGAAAAGGTGGTCGCTCGCTTATAATGTACGTTATCTGAAAAACTACTCAACGATTTCTTAGAGCTATCAGAGCGTTAAAGACAGGAAAACCAGCAGTTTAGAACTTATGCTCCTGCCCTTTCGTCTTTGAAAGTGTAGCCTTCCCAATCCGTTTTGCGAAGAATCCGCCCGTCCTGGGTAGACCGAACCGCTTGCATGATGCCTCGCCACGGGGTAACTTCCGAAGGATGCGTGTATGATTGGAACGGTCTCAGGAGTATATTTCAACGTCTGATGACGACTCTACGAGTACAACCAACCCTGAAGAAAAGAATAGAAGAAAATAAGACAGCAAAGCGCATGACTCGGGTTTTGACCAGCCAGAAGGGGGTGACAGCCTAGAAAGGGGCAGGCACGATGGAAGTAGTTGCCCTAGGGTTGATGGTGTTCAGGGGCAGAGAGTGAAACGATACTTTTGTTGGGGCGCTGCAGATTTGGGCCGGCTTGATGGTTACATCGATGCAGCACAGCTAAATCGGTGTTGGGCAGCCTTCACCGGTTGAAGTAGCCGTTGCTACCCATGCGGATGTGATCAGGCTGTACTTGCGTGAACGACATAGCTGCCAAGATAAGTGCCACTATTATAGCACCCTGCGCAATCGGCCCAGCTTAAAAAAACCCCCCCGCTTGACTGGCCAGTTCGTTTCCCTCGCCCTTCAAACCAGTTCAGCATCAACAAATGCGCCGAAAGTCATCGTAAGATGCTCAGGACACCGGGCCAACTCGTCTCAAATTTGCTGGACTCACTCCACAGCCTACGTTGGTCTCCGCAACGCCCCCGAGTTGGCGAAAGCGCTGGCGATCTCAAGGCACTCCCTAACCCAGAACCACCTGAGGCTCTGCCGCTCCCAAGAATCTCCGATGAAGGATCCCCGCATCTCCGAGAAGCACATGAGCCTTGGTCTTGGACAAAGTCCTCTTCACGAGCTTCTCGTGGAAAAATTCCCTCAGGGCAAGGCTTGAGTTGATGTTGAGGTACTCTTCATTTTCTCTATGTTCGATGAAAAACCCAGACTATATCCAGTCCTGAGGCTGCCAGATCCTTGTGCATGGTTCTTCAATTGGGTTCGAAGCGGTGCATTCTGCTACGACGCACAGCGGTGTTCCCTGAGACAATTTCAAGGCGGGTTGTCGTCTGTTCCGTAGGCCCAGTTGGGACCCCTTTCAGCCAGTCAGTCAACATCCTTCCTCATGTCACAACTTTAGGATGTCCACCGCACGTACACGTCCAGAATCTGATCAAGCAAGTATGATGCTGAAGCTTCTCTTCACTTATCACCATTCTCTTACCTCATTTCCAATGTCGCTCACAGCCACTGCGCAAACAGAACCTGGTCATGCTGGCCCAGCTCATCACCACTGCATGCTGCCAAGGAGAACCCGCTCTGGTGCACTCCAAGGACCACCGTGACCTTCTCGACATTGCCGACTCATTGCGCTCCCATGGACTCAGCCTATTTGTCGACATGCCCCATATCATTGTCTGCTGCGATCACTCATCAGGCAAGAGTTCTGCCCTCAGCTCATTGGCTGAACACAGCCGGCTTCTTCAACTGCCTCTATTAGCACTGCCGAGCCCAACAGCTACGTCACGTCTAACAAGCATATGTTCTTGGATCCTGCCATCGCAGATTACTGACATGACGTCTTTGAGAAGGCCAGTACGAGATTCGGCAGCGTTTGGCCCATCTTTTTCGTAGTCTGCCGAGGAAGAGCGGAGATTAGTGCGCAAGATCAACTTGAGGATCATGTTGTAGTGGCACCACCCCTCGGTCCGAACAATATAAGCCGAGGCAACTGACGTCAAGCCTTGGGGCCTGGGTTATGTTCTGCGTACTCGATCTGCACCAGCGCAATATCAATTGAGGCCATCCTGAACACCGTCAACCTCATGGGCTCTCTTTTCGCGGTCAGCATTTTTCAGATGCTTTGCCGTCAATGGTCGATCTGATTGGCGATAGTTGTGTTTGATTGACGGACTCATGACCTTGATCATTGGCATTTTCTCGTAGGCCTCATGCCTCCCGGGACGTGCCAGACCCGGAACTGGTCCAGGGCAAGGACGGATGGTTGAGCGAGCGGAAGGTGTCCATAACGCTCAACAGACTTCTCCGAGATAACCCAAACAAGGGAGGCATGAACAATCCTGCAAGGTGTCGGTGTCATGCTCCTCTGGAAATCGGTCCATGACTGGGAGCTCTGGCTATTGTACTTTGCGAGACTCGCTGCTTACAACCCGCCGTCTCCGCCGAGCACCTCCCTCTCCTATATCCTCCGGCAGCTAAGCTTCTCGGCCTTCCCCAGCCAACCTCCTCGCCTTCTTTCGCAGTTTCTGTTTGCCGTCAACCTGCTCATCATCACCTGGGTCTCCGAGCGATTCAGCGATCCGACGATTGTTTTTGTGGGTCTGCAACATTTGGATCTTCCCCTTCCTGGTTTTTCTAGTGACGTTGCTCGAGAGTGCGTCGCCTAGACACCTTACGCCCTGTTACCCGGTCTTCTCTCATACCCCTACCACCATGCAGTTCTGGTAGCATAGAATGCCGGAACAACAATGCAGTTCGCACCGGCGCTGTCAGCCGCACCCTAAACATGTTTGTGCAGAGTGGGAACGTCATTGCCAGCAACAGCTACCCGGGATGACGACCAACATCGGTACCGGCAAGACAACCGCATCCTGCTTAGTCTTGTGTGCTTCAACATTTGTGGTGTTTTACCTCGTTAGGCTCTTTTTGTCTGGCGCAGCAAAGTGCAGGATCGGAAGTGGAATGCGATGTCCGCTCAGGAGCAAGAGGATTTGTTCTCGACGCCAAGGACGAGGGCTTGAAGAGATTGGATTTCAGCTCTCCTACTGATAATCAGGGGAGTGTCGTGCATGTCAGATAAATCAATCTGGAATGGTGGCGGTGGTGAAAGTGGTGAAAAGGGAAGGTGGGGTAGGTGTGTTCCGTAGGACGCCGCCAATGTCAAAATTCCGCTGTCTGGTTTTTCAAAAGATTGAAGAATCGGAGATGACCACTTGGAAAGAAACTTGCTATTCTTGGTGCCAAGGTTAACTTGGTGCCTTCCATTAGGATAATTAGTCCCCACCCTCTTTTTTAGATCCACATCGTCTAGAGTACCCGCTCTCGGAGCATCCGACAGTGCAACAGACCCCAGGCTATTGTACTACGTTCAGGCAGTGGAAATCTCCGTTGTTGCTTCCCTCGGCTTGCCAGGAAGCCGCTCTCGTGGTTTCCGAGATCCGAGATGAACATCTGGCCATCTATCGGCAAGGAAATCAGGGGCTGTCCCACCTAGCAACGTTTCGAGCTAGCGCCCCTTCAGGGGTTCAGCCGAACCCACAGCATGGCCATTCCTGCGGGCCGAGCTTGCATGTGGATCAAGCCCACACCGCTACTCCAGATTTCAGCGCGAGCATCGCCTTAAGCTCACCAGCCACTCGAGAAGCGGCGCCCCCCCCCCCCCCCAACAATGTCCCGCAACCCCAGAGGATGGTTCCCGATGCTCACAAACACCCAACAACGATTCAGACCCTCGGCGCTGCGCCAGGTGATTGGCCGCTCCGGTCCCTGGACACGATCGAGCATCTCGTCCCCCCGCAAGTCATGGCTCTGTTCCCCGACCTTGGGTCGTGGCTGCTCCGCTCGGTGCGCCGCGACAACTTCACTGACAACCCCGTCTTGGCTATTGAGAAGCTGAACTCGCTTCCACGGCCGCTTCAAGACGCCGATAAAGAGATCTTGGTCGGCGCAGTGCTCACGATGAGCTCGAGCCTTCACCTCGCGCTTAGTATTCTTCAGGATCTCCTGCCACAGGAGAAGTCCAAGAGCGGCTTGGGGAGGTGTTATGTCCAACACTGGGGCACCTTGATGCCTCCCTTCAGAGTACCTTGTCTGCTTTCGACTGGAGAGGCTCCCAACACCCAACCCAGGCTCCCACACCACGATCAGTCAACACCCCTGAACCAATCACCACCCAGCCTATCGATGAATCGAGAACCCAAGGACAACGAGAGCTAAATAGCCCAGCCTTTACCCGGAATGATGAGCAGCGGCCCTCAGAGCCTTCAACACCCCGTCCTGCAAGCTCTTCAGCGGGGTCTTATAGCCAACGAGCAGCTGTCCAGACCGCGAAATTCCCCCCTTTGCAAAACGGCATCCCGATTCGTCAGCTGCATGAGGAGGTCGAAGACCACCCTACGCCGGAGGTGCAGCTTGTGAAGGCTCTTCAAGCCGAAATGCGTGTCCAAGCAGCCATCCACGTCGCCATCGAGTCACTGGAATTCGCCGAAGCCCAACTCAAGGTCGTCAAGGAAGTTAATCACTTACATGGGGGTGGTGAGTCGAATGCAATGCTTCATATCAAGTCTTCCCACCCGCCCAAGGTTACGTTTGTTTCGATCTAACCGACCCCTTTTTGTGCAGACTTCGAGATTGTTCAGAAACAATTCTACCAAGGGTACAATCGTCTGTTGATCCGGGCACTGGAACTACAGCGACGAGAACTCGGGTTGCTGCCAGAGAGAGAGAGCTTGATGTCGGCCTTGGCTTCTACTTCACTCGGACAACGTCAACAATCCAATGGGCAACGAAAAGTCGATACAGGTCCCAAACTCCACCATTCAGTCTCCTTTCCAGGCTCATTAGCTGCGCCCTCTGCAGTCGCAAGGCCACGGACATCAGGTTCCGCATATCCCTCTGCCTCCGAGCGACGGCCCTTAGCACGAAGAAACACGATTCAGGGGTTCAAGCAAGAAGGTGAGATTTATATATTACTTTATCCCGCGGAACCAGTCGAAGCTGAGTCGATTACAGATCCCATACACGTATCCAGAAAGCCCGCCGTGGCAAAACCACCACTACGAAGGCGATTGTCCCTAGCTGAAGAGTTAGCCATGGTGGCCGAGGATTCCGAGAGCGGTTACCAAGATGAGACCTCTGAATTAGCAAGCTCAGCAAGCGAGTTATCAGATTACGAGTCCGGCAATGAATCCCAGGATAAGATGGGAGGGGGTTTTGAAAGTGAGCAATACAGCATCAACGGACAAAGCGCAGGGGAAGAGAGCGCGATCGACAGCGACGGCGACATGCATTCTGGCGAAAAAACGCTCGGTGCCCGTGATTTCATTGTGTACAACCATGCTATTGTCGCTGGTGCAGATCGGCCGCAAAGTCGGCTGCCGAGACGTCAACCGCGGCACAACTAAGAACAAACACTTAATTATATCAAATTCCACTGGTTCTCGGTTTCCTGTCAAACAAGTCACGAAGTCCCGGGCCTGCACCTGATGTGGAGATTCAAACCTCGACCTGGAATTGTGAGAGGACATTGTCTGCCTCAATCAGGCCCTCCATTCATATCTCTGACCAGCGGGTCGCGTCAAAGCACGTCATCTCTTGCCTGACGTAGGCGACGGGGTAAACCCCATACATCCGTTTCAATATCTCTCCGATCCGCAGTCAACCTGACAAATCACTTTTGCCAAAAAACACAATGCCGGTTTGGGGTTCGCAGGCCTGTGTGTGGACATTTGTGAGAATCTCCCATCCATGGTCCATGGCTACCCGATTGTCAAACATCTATGATATTTTCCAGCTCATCGTCTATGGCTCCCATTGTCAAACATCTGCAAGACATGCTGCGTAAAATCATGGACTTCGCCGAGCCAGACGCCGAAACACACTCCTTTTCAGTGTCTCGAGCCCCGAGGAGTCGCAAGCTCCCAGCTACCATAGCATCCTGAAACCCAATCCTGCACTCGGAATCACCCAGGCCGGAAGAGCGCGCACACATCGGTCCCTCGAAGATGATGTCCTGCCTGAAACAGCAGTGCTGGGGCGCAATCTAGGCTGGGGCAGTGCCTACATCCTCATCATCTCGCGCGTCATTGGTAGCGGCATCTTCGCCACCCGGGTGCCATCGTCAGTTCAGTTGGCAGCATTGGCTTGAGCTTGCTGCTCTGGGTAGCCGGCGCCCTCATCAGCTGGTGTGGGCTTGTTGTCTCGCTTGAGTATGGCTGTATGCTACCGCGATCAGGTGGTGTGTAATACTCTTCCTTTCGCATGTCTCTAAGTTTGGCCAAGGCTGACAGTCCCTGTCGCGCAAAGGCGACAAGGTTTACCTCGAGTTTACATATCGGCGTCCCCGGTTTCTAGCATCGACTCTCGTGGCTGTACATGCCGTCGTTCTCGGGTTCACCGCCAGCAACTGCATTGTCTTTGGAGATTACGTCCTCTTCGCAATCGGAGGAGCCCCGAACGATAACCCGGCCCATGTCAGGCTTCTAGCGGTCGCACTCATGACGGCCATTACTGTTCTCCACGGCTGCTTTCTTCGAGTGGGAATCATGGTGCAAAACATATTGGGATGGGTCAAGGTTGCCTTGGTGCTATGCATGACACTCGGCTCAGTCATCGTCGTAATATCGAGGTCCCAGCTGGGAGGAATCGGCCTAGTCGATACCCACTTCAAAAATCACTTCCCGTCATCCTGGAATGGCATATGGGAAGGCTCTGTTTGGAACTGGGGCATCATCAGCACCGCTCTGTTCAAGGTTTTCTACTCATATGCCGGGCTGCAGAACGTCAATAACGTCTTGAACGAGGTCCGAGACCCAGTCCGTACGCTCCGGTCTGCGGCTCCTACAGCGCTCCTAACGGCATGCCTACTCTATCTGCTCATCAACGTGGCATATTTTTTGGTCGTCCCACTGCAAGAGATTAAAGACGGTGGGGAGCTGGTTGCAGCATTGTTCTTCCAGAGGGTCTTTGGCCAAACAGCTGGGAATCTGCTCCTTCCCCTCGCGGTGGCTGTTTCCGCAGCAGGAAACGTAATGGTCGTCACATTTTCCTTGGTATGTAACTCCTGAAAGGTGTTGGGGAAACCAAGACTCACTCTTTACGCCATTCAGGCGCGTCTCAACCAGGAGATTGCACGCCAAGGTCTTCTCCCCTTCGGCGAAGTCCTATCTTCCTCGCAGCCATTTGGGGCGCCGCTGGGCGGGTTGATTTTGCATTACATTCCCTCTGTCATCGTTATCTGTATCCCTTACAGAGACATTTATTCTTTCATACTCGAGGTTGAGGGCTACCCAGGCCAGTTCTTTACGCTTGCGATTTCTCTCGGGCTGCTTGGCTGCGTTGGACACGCCCCGATCTCAAGCGACCCTACCGAGCATTCCTTCCAGCTGCATGGTTTAGGGTCTTCTTATCTTCAGCCCTACTCTGTGCCCCTTTTACTCCACATCATGGAGAGAGCTGGAGAGAGCACCTATACAGGGTGAGCTACGCAGTGGTGGGAATCAGCGTGTAAGTCCTCTTCCCCAAACTACAGTACCTGTCGGAATATGGATTCTAAAGAAGCATCATAGGCTTGTGGTTGGAGTCTTGTACTGGGCTGTGCTCACGATTTTACTTCCGCGCTTGGGAGGATATCGACTTGCGGAAACAACAGAGATGCTTGAGGATGGGACAACCATTACTAAACTCACCCTATCCCTCAAGAGGATCGTTGAGGATGCTGCTACCGGTACCTCGCTCCATAGAACATTCAGAATTTTATTGTCCCCGTTCCTCCATTCATTGTATTTCATGAGCCTCTCTTTCATATCAAAACAGAGCTGCCAGATCATCCTGCGATCCCATCACCTAGGTGAACTTCGATGAAGGACATACCCTCTCCAGATGTCAGAACGCTTGAACTGCTGCTGGCAGCTCGATCACTCGGTTCCCCCGTACATCCGAGACTACATTTCTAAGCAGATCGCCAGCGATATTACTCCTGCAGGTCTAGAATGTCCCGATCCGGGGAGATTCCTAAGCAGAGAAGGATTTCTCGGACCATGCGGTCGACAATTGGGCCGGAAATCTGGCGTCAGCGATTGCGTGATGCATGTGTGACCAAACCACCCACCATCTGCAGGTTGCTAAGCAATGCCAATTCGATGGAGCTGGGTTCAAAAGCTGGTATGAAATGAAAGCTTGCAGGAGGGCTCAGATACAAATAGGGATGCCACCCCGGAGTATCTTCCTGTTCTTCCGTTGTCTTCTGTCTACAGGTGTTCATTGTCCTTTTGAACCGGAATCCAACATTTCTTGCACAGTTTCCCCAAGCCAAGTAGCATACTGTCTCCCTAGCCATGGCTACTGCGCAGGTTCTTCAGCCGGCAGCCTTCACCCAGACTGAGGACACCATCCGCCAAGCTGTCCCCAGCCAAATCCCAACGCAGCACAATGTTCGCACCATCATGAACTATTACAAAGACCCCGAAGACGGCACCGCCCCTGCTCCTTACTATGTCGGGTATGAACGCAACGCTCCGGAGGTCGAGGGAAGCACTGACCGATATCTCCTGTTCCTAGACGGCCTCTGGCTGAACAACTGAAGTCAAGGCCAAGTATTCCTGTTGATGTTGAGGTGACGGATATCAGCGGAAGCGAGGATAAGTACACTCTGGACAGCCATGGCTTCCAAATTGTCAAGCACGAAAGCACGGAAAAGGCCTTCCTCGATGAGGAGCAGATCAAGGGCCAGTACTACCGAGAGGTCGAGCAGTTGCTCAAGGATGTGTAAGCGGTCTACTCAGTTCTCCCAGCCAAATCTGGCCATACCTGACATCAACTAGTACCGGAGCGACGCGTGTCTTCATCTTCGACCACACGATCCGCCGCGAGAAAAATCCTAACCTACCAGATGCTGCATTTCGCGGCCCTGTCCGAAGCGTTCACATTGATCAATCTTACCCAGCATCCGTGGCGAGAGTGCGGTACCATCTGCCCGACGAGGCCGAAGCGCTTCTCCAGAAGCGGTTCCAGATCATCAACGTCTGTGTTTTCTTTCCGGTGCTCGGAATCTTTCGTGCTGATAGAGGTTTCAGGTCTGGCGGCCAATCAAGACGATTCTGAAGGACCCTCTAGCAATTGCTGACGCTCACTCGGTGGCGGAATCCGACCTTATCGGCGCAGCACTCATCTACCCGGACCGCAACGGCGAGACATATGTGGTCAAGCCCAATCCGGCACATCGTTGGTACTTCAAGTACGCACAGCGGCCCGATGAAGTAACTCTCATCAAGTGCTACGACTCGGTCACTGCCCCGGGAATTGCAAGACGCGTCCCCCACTCCGCCTTCGTGGACCCTGCTGAGGAGGACAAACCCCCGCGGGAGAGCATTGAGGTACGGACTCTTGTGTTTTACGACCACTGAGCTGAGAATGGTGTGGCTCTGGCTTTCTTTCTCTGCGCACAGTCAACTGGAGAGGTATTTCATGTAGCTCGAAGTTTCCGAAGGCATGTCAGGGGAAGAAGGAAACAGAACATCTTGCGGTGAATCTACCTGAGTGCGACGTATGACACCTAACTGTTACATCATCCCTCCAACCCCTTGTAGCAGGATGGGAGGTGTAAATAGTATGCATAAACCTCGCTGGCGACACCAACAATGGATAACGTGTTGTCCCATCTGCGTCGTCACAGCTTGCATTTAATATGTGTCGTTGTATGTTGGAGACCTCGCTCCACATGCTGGCACGATCTTTACGTGAAGCATATAATTGGCGACTAAACTGCTCCGACAAAACAGCTGGGAGATCCTCAATGCTTGAAGCCCATAGATATACTACTCAATTTGCGGCCTGCCTACCCTCACTCTTAGCGTACCTACTTCACCCTGGCCATCCAATGTGGCCACTCGAGCAAGAAGGCGCCACGACGTCCCATGTTTAAGGTCCTCTTTAGCTGGTGCTCAGTTCGTTGCCAAAACGTCCTTAGACCTTCAGTCGTTCCCAAGCATCTTCCACTTTGGCTCAGAATGCTGTGCCGTTCCCAGCAAGCGCCGTCAGGTTCTTGTTTCCGGTCAAGATGATGGGTTTCTCCTTCGGCAGAGCATCGATGACCGCGTCTGGAAGCTTTAGATGGTCCTTCACGACCTGTTTGGGCGTTAGAGCAAGCCACTGTGCGACGCTGATGTCGGTGAACTTGGGTGCTTGAAGCACTTCAAGGAAAATCAAATCCTCAGTGCCCGTATTTTCGATGTAGTGCCCACAGGCCGCAGGGACGTAGCCGACACCACCCGCAGTGAAGTCGTAGGTTCGCGACGACGAAGGGGCTCCATACACGGTGATGCGCCCGTTCCCTGGAGGAAGAAATTCCATTCGTCTGAAGTTGTATCTGTTGCGCAATGTGAGACACTACTGTATTAGACGGAGGGTTAAGAGGTCTCGGGAAAACTTACGCCAGTGAACCTCTCGAAGAGCGCCAGGCTGGACCACAACCAATGCAGCTGAGAACATGCTGGCGACCGGAAAAGTTAGGGGGTCCAAAATCTTGACAGACCCACCAGGGACAGTAAACGGTTTCTGCTGCGACCAGTGATACGTGAATGATCCGTTGCCGGTAATGGCGCCAGCAGAGGACGTGACATTCTGCTCCGAGATGTTCTTGGGTGCCGGGGTGCCGTTGAAGATGTAGAGCTGATCTTTAGGGAGGTCCTTGAAGGCCTCTACACCGGCCCGCAAGTTCTTGCTGAGAACCTCAATGGGATTGCGCAGGAAAAGTTCGGTCACGAGGAAAGTCCCGTCTTCAGTGAAATCGCCCTGATCGAACACGAGCAAAAAAAAGGCACCCTCGTCGAAAGCTTGGATGCTATGGGGAATACCGGCAGGGAAGAACCAAACGTCGCCGGCACATACATCGTCAATAAAGCTCCTGCCTTCATCATCGACGGCAGCGACGCGCGTGCTACTCAATGGTCAGCATTGCCCCGAGAGAGAGTGCCAGGAGGACGATTCAAGCCCTCTGGGGTAAAAGTGGTGAGTTAAGGCTACGAGTCTGCGCAAGTATGGCCCAGGAACACAAAGCAATTGGACGAAAGTTAAACCACAGGTACATACCAACCCTTGAGCATCAGCGCCCACTCGTTTGCTGTATGCCAATGCAACTCGCGGTAGGCATTTGGAGCCAGCCGCATATCGACGCCAGCCATGGCCTTCGCTGCTGGAAGCACGGCAGTATTCTGCTGTCGAGCCCATCCAGAGTTCTTGCCAGTCCCCGGTCGGTTATGCGACAGACCCATAGGCCACATGAGGTTGGGCATGTCGCCCGCATCCGTACCTGGGGGTGCGAAAAGATCAGGGTTAAGTCTCTCATAGTCGTAGGTGCCTGCAACCAGCAGTTCATTAGTCCTGATCAACCTCATACTAAGGCCCCTGAACGGCTTGAAGTCGCCGTGTCCTTACGTGGACCTGGATCTGTGTTTCCATTGTCTCCTCGGATCGGCTGGGGAGGGTTGGCGCTGTTGAAGTCAAGGTAAAGGCCGAGCTTGGAGTCGGCATCTTGTCCATTGACAAGCTGGGGATCGGGAACGGTGGCTGAACCCGACCTGTCTGGGTCGGGCAGAGGAGCGTTTCCACCGAGAAGGCTCGAGTCTCCACGGAGCGCACCGGCTGAAGCAGTCACAGTCGGTGTTGGGGGATTGATACCTCCGACCGGTCCTTGGTTCTCGCCAAAGTTTCCCATCCTCGCAAGTTTCACATCTCAGTGAGCCCAGATGTCGAAAACGGATGCGATAACAAGAGCACTCACTGTGGAGCTGGCAGTCCCAGGATACCCGTCTGCCAGGAGGCAATAGCCCAGGCAAGGAAAGCTCGCTGGCAATGGCGCATGGCGGAAGACGTTTAATAATTACCGGAATCCGTGGGAATTGGGGGATTGAAGGAGAACAAGAGAAACAACACCAGTCCAGTCTCGCTCTTCTATACCAATGGATGGCCCTAGCCCTCCTGCCCGTATCCGTCTGTTGTCATCATTGCCGTGGTGTTTCCGGGTTCCCTATCGACGTTCAACATCCAAGGTGTTTTGCAGAGCCGTGATCCCGAAGGAAACCCGGATCAAACCCCGACGTGGGAGTACCACCAGATTTGGAAACTCATGCCGGATGCTACCCGGTTTCTTGCGCATTTGGTTCAGGAATGACTCCATGCTCGGGGTCTTTGCCAACTCTGTCTCTGGTGGTCAGCCTTGAACATGTCCGAGTTACGGAGTTAATTAATTAATGATGCAGCGAGCTTCGCAGGCTCCATAGCCGACAGTTCCGGGGATGCGTCAGCACCTCGCAGTAATAGCTCAGTGTCCTTGGTCTGGAACGAGTCGGCATTGAGGGATGCGAGAGAAGTGATCCCGAGAAATCTGCGTGCCAACCAGATCGATGAAGGTTGCTGCTTCGTGAGGGAAAATGGGAGATTGTGGAGGGGTTATTGCATGCGGCTGGAGTCGGTCGGAATTCGCGCGATGCTCCCACTCTAATCTGCGCAGCACAGCGTTGAGGCATGCCCACCTAGGACCGATATTCTTTCGAGCTTCCATTGTCCGCGGGGAACCTTGCAACTCGCGAGTACCACTAACATACTTGAAGTTTTGTTTTCTTTGGCAGTGATGCACGAGCCACCATCGTGCCAGGTGCCAAGAGAAAATTTTTGAGCACCAGAACTAACCACTGGAAGATTTGAATCGAAAACAATCAACTCTTATTTGACGACAGGTACGAGGGAAGAAGCAACGTGCACTCCGACATTCCAAGGGGAAAAAAAATGGAGGTCGATAGCGACTCAGATTCAAGGTTTGCCGAGGGCACTGCCAAGTTCCTTAGCTGGTTTCAAGCTCTTCCTGGCACGACATTTCACAAGGACATCGCCATCGAAGACTTGAGAGGAAGGAATGCTGGCCGAGGAATAAGTACATGAAATTTCTCAGCATTCCACCTTTGATCCAACTCTCGTTGCTAACTGGTCTTCCAGTCGCGAAAGCGGATATCGAGGCAGACACCATTCTCTTCACCATCCCCCGCGACTCCATCATCTGTGCGGCCACTACACCCCTCAAGCACATGATTCCTGACGTGTTCGATCTTGACAAGGACGACGGGATTGATGAAGAAGGCCTCTCATCGCCCATGACTCATGGACGCTGCTCATTCTGGTCATGATGTACGAGTACCTCCAAGGCGATGCTTCAACCTGGAAGCCGTACCTGGATGTGCTGCCGGCGACTTTCGACACGCCGATGTTCTGGTCCCAAGGCGAGCTCTCCGAGCTTCAAGCTAGTGCAGTGGTCGCCAAGGTCGGCAAAGAGGAGGCAGACGAGATGATCAAGTCCAAGATTCTCCCGGTAATAAAAGCCCACCAGCATATCTTCTTCCCCAGCGGCCGGGCGCTCGACGATTCACAGCTCCTTCAGTTGGCTCACCGGATGGGAAGCGCCATCATGGCCTACGCCTTTGATCTCGAGAAGGATGAAAATGATGAGGCGGACGAGGATGACGAGTGGGTTGAGGATAGGGAGGGCAAGACAATGCTGGGCATGGTTCCCATGGCGGACATGCTCAACGCCGATGCCGAATTCAACGCCCACATCAACCACGGCGAAGGCGCCCTGACGGCCACTGCCCTGCGGACGATCAAGGCTGGCGAGGAGATTCTCAATTACTACGGCCCGCTGCCCAATGGCGAACTACTCCGTCGCTATGGCTACGTGACGCCGAAACATAGCCGCTATGACGTGGTCGAACTGCCGTGGGAGCTTGTTGAGAAGGAGATGCAGGGGCGTGTCGGAGTGCATTTGAGTCCTTTAGACTGGGAGAAGGCGAAGCAAATAGCCCGCTCGGAGTTGGAGGAGGATTTTGAGGAAGGATTCGTCCTCGAGCGTTCTAGCGAGGATCCCGATTCGACGGGGCAGTTGAAGAGCGACGCCACCTTTGAAGGATTGCCAGACGAGTTGGGCGAGCAGTTTAAGACATTCCTCAAGGCCATCAAGAAGGCCGGGAAGATTGAGGTCCGGGCGCTGTCTGACAAGGACGCGCAAAAGGAGCTGTATCTGCACCGTGCTCGGAGCGATGCAGGCCAGGGAACATCAATACCCAACTTCGCTTGAAGAGGACGAGGAGCTTATGAATGCAGACAACCTCACGACACGGCAAAAGATGGCGGTGTGGGTTAGGAGGGAGAGAAACAGGTTTTGCGGGAGGCCCAGTCCTGGGTCAGGGGAGAATTGAAGGAGCTGCAAAGGAGAACATCAGAGTTCTGCGGGGACGGTGCGCCGGCTGCGAAGAGGCGACGTGTATGAGCACAGGGAACTCGGTACGTAAGTGTCACATTGGGGTTGATGAGATGTCAACGTGTCGCATAGGAGAACGGAATGGATGTGCTTATTATATTTTAATTTGCGAGCGGCCCCGGTTGCATTTCTTTGACGACAGCCACCCATCGCACCCATCTCTCTCTGAGCGCATGAATGGTGACAGGAGCTGGCCACGATCAAAACTGGTATATGTAAAGCAAGTCTCCGTATGGGTTCACCTACCCTATGGCGGCAAATGAGAACACTGGTCTCGGTCAGCGCTATCATCTGCGCGCCCGACAGCATGGATGATGTTGAAGGATGCTAGAGCTCCTCGTCGAAGTTGGCGCGATCGCCTACTTGGAAGCCCAGGGCTAGCCTCCTACGAGTCCTTCTTCTTCCGAACCAGGTTGGCGCCGAGGACGTTTACTTGCTTTACGGCGAGCGACCCCCCAGCTGGCTCGCTCTGGGCTTGTCGCAACGAGCTTGATCGGTTGCCCGCCTCGGCCTGCGATGACGCGGACACGTTCTTTCTCCTGATCAGCCCAGTTAGGTTCGTCACGTTCCCACCTGCTGCGGGGGTGGCAGAGGCGGATCCATTGGCTGTGTCAGAAGCCGGTGCCTTGCCCAGGACCTCGGTTTCTGGCCCCTCGCCCAGGCCGACCTCCTTGAGCCATCGCTGAGAGCTGCCCACGGCCTTGTCGAGTGTGGCAAAGTCAAGGTGAAGAAGCAGCTCGACAATCCGTTTGTACTCAGTTTCGCCAACAATCCGAGATCCTCGTCCTTCTGGCGGCCAGTGATAGAAGGCCGTGGTGCTGGGGCGGTTGAACGTGTAGTTGCGGGCTTGCGTCTTGATTTTGGGCGTACGGGGAATAATCCGACCGGATAGCTTCTTCTTCGCCTTCTTCTTCGAGGGATTGAGTGGTGGCGATGGGGGTACCGGAGGTGCGGCCTTGAGAGGGGTTGGTTGCGGCGTGTGGGTTGGGATATTGACACGCCGTCGAGGCGGGGTTGCAGGTGCAGTTGGCGAGAACGAGTCGAACGAAGTGCTAGGAGTCGCAGACTTGGCTTCGGAAGGGGCCGCCGACGTGCGCCAAAAGGAGTCGGTGTCTTGGGGTTCAAATACAAGCCAGATGAAACCCGTCAGCCGCCCACTCGAACACTCTTGGCGGAATGCCATCATCTCCCAAAATTGTTCCAGCGACTTGACGCTCTTCCACATCGTAATGCCTTGTTTCTTCTTCGAGACCTCCTCATCGAGTTCATCACGGAAGCGAGATTTTGGATCATCTGGGTAACCGGGAATAAGGCAACGTGGCGGAACCCAGTCGAGCTCGTAGGTGTAGTGCGAGATCCGCTGCAGGGGATGGCCAATCGCCCAATTTTTTATGCTCGCTGCGGTCGGGGGATGAAGGCTCGCATCTCTGACTCTTCGAGTCCAGGAACGAGGAGATACCCCTTGGTACTTCCCCATGCCTCCCTACTCAGTCCCTCCATCAGCGGGTTGAGGACTCTGCACCACCATCTCACGAGGCCCCAATCGTCCAACACGTGCTTCCCGTTGTTGTGCACGCTTCCGGGGAAGAGGTATTGTGCCTGGGCGCGCGCGAACAAATTGACGACGGTTTGGACATGTTTGCGCCGCCGGTGGTCCAGAAGGTAGGCGAGGAAGGTGACGCAGACTTGGCGGATCGGGGATGGGGTACCATTTGGGAGGTTAAGCAGATAGAGGAAGCCGGTCGAGTCTGCCTTCGAGACAAAGAGCGTGGTCTGGTACGCGGTCGTGAAGATGAAGACCTCGACGGCGAAAACCAAAACCGGTTTCTTTGTGTCGGGTTCCTTTGCACTGTCGGCACCGGGTGAGGCGCGCTTGGAGGGTGTGACGGTGTTCCTGTCGTGGGGGTGGATCGAGATGGCAAGGAAGTGGCTCTCCCTGTAAGTCTTGTCCGGTCGCTGGCCTGGTGGGGCCGCGCAGAGCGGCTTCGGAGCGCGTCGGGGGTGTCGAGACGTGGTGGATGCCGTACTTGTGGCTCGGGGGGAGGACTCCGGCGAGTCTTTCGCGAAGAGAGCTGGTGGAGCTGCAGTTGGTGCCAGTCGCACCGCGTTTTGGCAGCTGATGGAGTGGAGGACGACATTGCGGGCGCCAGTTTGGAGAAGGATGAACAGCTTGAGGAGCGCATGAGGGCAACTATGAACGAGTGGATCGCTCGGTGGAGAGTGCAACAAGAGAGAATGTTCGCCAATTGGCCAATGCTCCAGTTCAAATGGGAAGCAACATGCTGCAACTGGCAGGTGGGTCTAATCCTGCAGCAGCTCCCGAGCTCTGCCAGCTGGCAATCCGCGTCGCAGAAAAAAAATCCCGGGAGACCGACGGCTGAAGTCCCATCACAGAGAGCCAGACCCCGGGCCAACTTCGACCGCTGTGCACCACCACCACGATTCAATGGCGCTCAACCCCTCCCGCTCCGCCCTCTCGCCCACCTGCAAGGCGCTGCAACAATGCAGCGTCTCTGCGCAGTCGGTCGCGCCGCGCCTGCGTCAGCCTGCCCGGCAACTGTCGACCTCGGCGACGCGCAGCTTCGAGACCGCTCCGGCGGCAGAGGAGCAGAAAGAGCAACGGCCACGATGGTCGTACACACCAGAGCGCATGAAGGGCCCAGGATTCTCCATCAACATTGTCAAGAACCCCAGCCGGACGGTGTGGAAGAACAACGATGACCCAGCGAAGCTTGACGCCATGTACAACCGCCTGCTAGGACCCAAGGGGGAGAAAATGCTGCCGGACGAGATCAAGTGGCTCGCCATCACACACAAGAGCTTCGACCAGGGGAGGAGAGGCTTCAATACGAGGCTGGCCTATTTCGGTGCGTTCCAACGGGGTGCAGCACATGGAGCTGGCGGGAGAAGATGCGTTGGCTAACCCGATGGTGCTGGTTGGCACGCTCGACAGGCCGACTGATAGTTGCCCTTGAAACTACGAGAAGCGTCATGGTTTCCCAAGCTCCCGCGCAAGAGCCCGCGACCCCCGATCAATATGGTCGAGAGCCTTTTCAGCATCGCTCCCTGGCAAACGTCGACAAATTGAGCGTGAGACAACCCCGAGAGGTTGCTTCAAAGGAGAAACTCACGAAGCTGGCGATGGATGTCGGTCTTACAGAGGTTGTCAGGTGGAAACCGAGGATGGTATGTGATGGTCAACGTCCGTTGGTTATGGTGCGACATGTCGCCGCTAATAATTATTCCTCCAGCCCGAAAACCTCGAGAGCTCCGGCCTGACCGTCGTACTCAACTCTGCCTTGTTTGCGATCGTCGGCGCGATTTCCCTCCAACATGGCGCCGAGGTCGCCCAGCAGGTCGTTCGGGAGAAAATCCTCAGGAGGCTGGGCGCATGAGCGCGGCCGTGGTGTAATGATAGACGTGTATAATTCTGTACCATATCAAGGCGCAATGCAGAGGCTGGCCCGGTTCCTTGGTTTGAATTCCTTGTGGCATTAGTGCTGACTTGAATTAATCCCTCCCGATGTTGTACTAGTGGAATCCAGCTCTAGCATAGTGATTTACATGCTAACATTACTGCTAAGTCATACAGGAATTCGGACGATGCTAACTCTTTTGAGTGCCAGATATCAAAGGGCAGCCAAGACAACAAATCCCCACAACCGACACACCACCTTGCCCCATCACCACCCCTCCTCAAAGGAGATCTCTGCCACCCTCATCGGCCGCTGACCCACGACCATCCAACCATCACCGACGCGAAACTGCCTGCCCCTGCCGATGACGAAACGCCGGTAGTAGTCAGCATCTGCCGCGGCCTCCTTGAGCACGCAAGGCCCTCCCGTCCAAGACGGCGGTGGCAGTCGCTCTGGATACATGAAGAGGACAAAATCATCCATATCGGCAAACACGGTGCGGGCAAAAGCCTTGAGGGTTGCGGCGCCGACCTCGTGCGCCCACAGGGCGACACTCATACCCAACCTCCTGAGCCCCTTGGGCCTGCCGGCACCTGTATTCCTGCGTCGGATAGGCCTGTCCATCTTGCGGAACCAGTCGAGCAGCCTGGTGAGGCGTGCATAGTGCAGGTCGCCGAGCAGGATGACCATATCCTGCTCCAGATTGAGGTATAGGACCCGGTCGCTGTCGGACAGGAGGTCTCCGGGGCGTTCGGGAACTTGGCTCCGTGAGGGCGGCGCAGCCAGCGGTAAGGCGACGGTGTAGAACTCGAGGGCAGCGGCGCGGGCCTCGGCGCTGACAGACAACGCGGCAGGATTGCGCGACTTCGACTGCCACTTGGGCGTGCCGCCGTGCCGGTCATCGTCTGCATAATGCGCGCCGCGCGTGTGGAGTTCAACCACCCGAGGCAGAAACGACATGTGCCTGGTTCCGCTCCCCCGCATGTCAGTCCGCTGATTATCCGAACCCCTGACTATGCAGGGACCGGCAAGGACGGGAGAGCCCGTAACTTGGGGAGTAGGCGGATCTAATCCGACCCTGAGCTTGAGGAGGCCACCAACTCACCATATCTTGAGACGCAACTCGGCCGGGAGTAAGGGGAAATACGGGAATGTCCCCGGGCTCTGCTCGCGCCAGAGGTTCTGCAGGGGCCTCTGAGACGGCCTCGCCCGCCACGGCGCTTCCGGTTGGTGAAGCGGGCGGGGACAGCAACTCGGTCACTGTGACGGAGACGACGGGCGTGGAAGCATCGCCAGTGGCAGTCTTGGGCTTGTGCAAGTCCGGACTGGCCTCTGGATCAAAACCGAAATGGGCGAAATTCGACACCACAGTCTCGAGTTTCTGGTCCAACGCCATGGCCGGGACTGAGATGGGGTTCGGGGATGAACGGATTAAGGACCGGGAGCTGACAAGTGACGTTTCGTTGCAACGGCAGCACAGGAGAGAGGAACTCGTCTTATCCCTGCGATCTCAGGTGGAGATGGTCGGAAATAGCCGCAAACTCTGTTGTTTTTTTTATACAGGACACACCGGCAACTCCATTCTCCCAGTCCGGCGCCGAGGGTGGGGCCTTCCGGCCGTTGTTCGAGGAGAACGGCGGGCAATCTGGGGTCCAAAAGATGCTGGGGAGTCTCGAGTCGACCGAAAATTCGGGGCGGGGCATCTTGGGTGGGGCTTGCTAACCGATGTGCATGTGGGGTCAATAGCGCGCGCCCTTGCATTGCGGCTAGCGATATGGAGCCACGGCCTGCTCCGAGGGTGACGTCAGAGCACGAGAAGAAGCTTCCTTCCCGTGTCGCTGGGACCCTGTGGGTGAGGATACACCAACCCTTTTCGCCCTCAACTCTCTAATCGTTTCTTTTTTTCTTTTCTTCAATTTCCAAACATGGGTTCGGATTTGCAGTTGGAAATCCACCATTCTATGCAGAAGAACAACGCCCTCGTCGCTACCAATGGCACCATTCGACCACACGAGATGACTGCCTCCCAAGAAGCTGGGTTATGTTTCGCGACAGCTTTTCTTGTTTGTGGGCCTGTCGAATTAGGATCGCTTCTGGCTCGGCGGACTTGGAAACCTGCTTGTGTTGCGGGCTTTTCCTGCCTTGTGCGAAGTGGATGTGTGCCACACATGGCCAACAACAACCTGCGCGAAACCAGATCTCATCCTCGCCCGTATCCGCCAGCGACGGCCATCATGACCTTCGTCTCACCGTCATTCTCATCGAGTCGACGGGCTTGGACGTGATCTGGGAGTCTTGGGCAACATTAGCATTGACTGACGTGGGATCTGGCACAACCCAGCCGTGACTCACATTGTACATCTCTGACTTTATCTTGTACTGGCCCTTCTCGTTCAGAACTGGCCGGCCTTTCTCGTCGAGATCAAGCTCTCCGAGGCCGACCTTGACAAAGTCATACCGCCTTGCCACGATCGCCACGATCACGCGGGCCTCGATGGTGGCGAAGTCCTGCCCGATGCAGTTCCGCGGCCCTCGTTCGAACGGGCGCCATGCTCCTGGCGGGTACTTCCTGTCCGCTCCGCCTTGTTGCCGCTCCTTCTCCTCCTGCGCGCCGGCACTCATGATGCCCGACTTGTCGCCGAGCCAACGCTCCGGTATGAAGTCATTGACCGTCTCTCCGTACACGGTCCTGTCTCGGTGGATGACGGTTGCGCAGTTGTAGAGAATCTTACCGTCCAAGCAGTAGCTCTGACCGTCGGGCGTCCGGACAGTAAAGTTGCTTCCCGGAGGCGCCATCCGGGCCGTGCCAGCGGGCGGGTACAGCCGGAGGACTTCCTTGATGACTGTTGATGTGTAAACCATGCGGTGGACCATTTCGTCCCCTCTGGGGCCCAGCAGCGCGTCACGCACAACGGCCGGGTCTGGGTCCGGTCCGAATATCTCATCAAGCTCGACGCGTACATTCTTGAGAACCTGTGGAGACCTCGACATCTCGTAGAAAAACCACGCAAGAAGGATGCCTGTTGTGTCATGGCCAGCGAAGAGGAACGACTTGATCTGATCTCGAACATCGTGGAGCAGCTCCTTGCTGAGCTGGCCGTTACCCTGCAAGCTGAGGTGAGGATGTCGCGGGACCCAGCGTTGCCAGCTTGTTGCTGCTCGGCATGCTTCTGCCGGATCATGGCCTCGAGGCGCGAATCAATCTTCTTGCCGAGCTGGTACCGGCGCCACTCCCGCCTCGGATGCATCCACCATGGCAGTTGGCTGTCGTTGACCCATACATTTGGAGCAGCTGATCATACAACTGGATGAACTCACCCTGGCCGGAAGTCTCGGGGTGCTGCGCATTGAAGTCGACGCTCATGGTGACGGCGCCGATGATGTCGAATGTCAAGTTGATAGTCAGCTTGTTCAGAAGAAACTCCTTGCCCGAGCTGGCGTAGTGGTCAAGTTGCTCGACGAGCATCATCGTCTTGTCCACGATGCACGGAAGGAGGGTCATAAGGTGCTGGGGCGCGAATCCCGGGTTGAACCGCTTGCGAATTTGCTTCCAGTCCTCATTCTTGGTTAGCAGTCAGCAGTTGGTCTTTTGAAGGGACGGTGGTGCGGACACCAACCTGCTTTGTCAAGATGGAGTGCGGGCCCGTCACCCGCAGCAGCATGTCCATCGTTGGGGATTTTGGGGCTCCAGGGGAATAGTTTAGAAGCCCGGGAGATCTGCTCGGCCACTTCATGATTGAGGATCACTACCATGGGATAAGTAACAGGGCGAAGATCGAAGAGCATGATCGGTGGGTTTCCCAGGTCTTTGGCCATCCGCATAACGGCAGCATCTTGTACGACTTGTTAGCCACTCGACTCGCCCGGTCCCCAGCGCCTCTCCTTTCGGGCTCATCTTACCAAAGTTAGATCCTGGAGGCCCCTTCATGGAGTACGCGTGGACAACCCGCATGTGTCCCCAGAGAAGAGAGGGCTTGTGTTGAGGAAATTCCGCAAACTGTCTGAATCGTCGGTACCGTAACGACACCAGTAGGTAGGTGGCCACCAGCGGCAGGATCGCAAGCAGAATGCTTGCTGCCATGACGTGCACCGACCCAAAGTGAGCGTCCAGCCTGAGGCCGTTGAGAATGGACCGGACTCGAGGAGTTTCGTTTCGCCAGCACCAAGATAACTAACAGCCGTCGGATTCGCCGTGTAACCAGTTTTCCCAAAAGAACATGCACCACTCCTCGTCGTCTGTAAGTATTGTTGGAGGATGGGGCAAAACCAGCTCCTTATACCATACTTACTCGACCGATTCGGATTTAGTTAATGCAGGCCATCCCATCGGGGTCGCGGCCGACGGACTGGAGGACTAAGAAGTGCGTTATTACTGCGGTAGTCTTTACGCAGAACAGCCTGAAATCAATATCCGAGATGGTCATGTTCTCGAAAAAGCCACCGGGTGGCAGTCTCCAATTGATTTCCGCCCTGAAAACGAGAAAAAACTTGACAGTGACAAAGTAATGCTGACTAAGTATTGGTGGGGCTGAAGGACATGGGAAGTACAAAATAGTTGGACTATGGAACATTACTAAGTAGTTGATGAATCCCATCTTGGTCTTTTTATGTACACGTGTAGCATCCTCGTCTGCTGGCGTGCGTCTAGCCGCTTCATCTTCCGGCTATTTACGCCCCTTTCCATTTCCGTCCCAATTTTGTTGCTGACGGCTGCCGGATCCAAGCCATTCCGCTCCCGTCCCGACCACGGGCCTTTCTCCTTTGCTGAATTCCGCCAGCTCACGCTGCCGGCTCTTGTACCCGGTAGCTTACCTTCCCCCTAACCCGTCAGCTTGGCCTCTTCACCAATTTGGTTTGTAGAACCGAGAAAGGGAACTCCTGGGTTCGGATTTAGCCCTTGGATTTCTCCCCCAGGACACATTGGCTTCCTGTTGCGTGTTCCGTTCTTGATAGTTAATTAGTGCCGAATGCAAGGGGGTGGTAATTATGAGGTCAAGTTTTTTCTGCGTTATTATGATGCGCCAAATTATTCCAGGCCCCAAGCCGCCCGGCACCAAACTCTCCGAGAGTTGAGGCGTTTTACTTTTTAAGGGCCCGAGTTTCTTCCGGGCGACAGAGAATTGAAGTGCGTAGCCCTTGTTAATTTGGGTCTGATTAGGCAAAAGCCTGGTAACGCGCTTTATACGCGAGTGGTCCATACCTTAACAGATTTTGGTTGGGCTGCACGTAAAAGCTCCTAAGAAATTGTTGATGATCCCTAACAAATTCTTACGTCTTTTTTGCGTGCGGCCCAACAAAATCTGTTAAGGTGGGTCACTCCCCAATATGGGTCACTTCGCATATAAAGCACGTTATGAGATGGAAAACCTGAGTTTCGTAACGTGTTTACTGTATCATGTTGTCATAATCCGCTCTGCTAAATCTATGCACCTAAAGTACATTCCATCGAGCCCCTGCTCTCTCTACTCATACCCAAATGCCAGATTGCCAAAACCGAGTACCCAAAGCCGTTCCCGATACAAAAAGGTTTGAAAGACAAACACAGTAACTCCGCCCTTCATCTCGCCATCTTACCCAGACGTAAACGGTGTGTCTACGGTCATGAAGGTTATGGGAGGAAGAGATCCGACCAGTGCTAGGTCGCTTCAGTCACCGCGGTCTGTTCGGTTATATTCTCGGCACCGAACCCTGGATCTCGGTAACATCAAGCACCCTAGATCAGCCCTTTCGCAAAAGCCTCGTTTGTCCTTGACCTCCCAATCTCTCCATGCGGCACTCCATTAGTAGTCGCGGGTGTAACGACGCGAGTACTGGCTCGCACTGCCACGGCTGCCGACGGAGCTGATGCTCTCGCTCGGGGCAATGCTGCAGGCGTCGTCGCGGTTCCTGCCGGAGTACCCACCCGCCTCCTCGACCACCTCCCAGTCGGAGTCGGCACTGCTTCTGCGGCCGACGTCGCTGCGGGGGAGGGGAACGTCGCAGGCTGACATGTAGGAGCTGCCAGCCCCGCGGCTGAAGGAGGCCGCATCGCGGGGCGGGCTGAGGCGGTATCCGGTGGCGTTGCTGCGACCCGAACCGCTATAGCCGGAGTCGGCCGAGGAGTGGGCATAGCCCGAGACACGGCTCGGGGGCGGGGCACGACGGCCCATGCCGACGATGGTCGAGCCACCGCCGGCCGATGCCGCGGGCTCCCAGCGAGCGTAGCCGGACTGCACCAGCACCTGGACGCCGGCGGGCAGCGTCATGTGGCCGGAGCCCTGGGTGAGCAGGAGCACGTCGGTCTCGCGGCCGGTGCGATGGCCGTGGAGGAAGACGATGCTGCGGCAGCCCTTGAAGTCGAACTCGCGCTCGTAGTTCTCGGCCGCATACTCGTGGTAGTCGTGCATGTCGCTGGGGCCGAATACGGCGTTGGTCTTGTCCGTCCAGCGTCTCCTCTGGTGGTCATGTTAGCGCCATGATTGGGGTGCCCAGCGAGTTGCAACTTACCAGTTCCTGAGCGTCGACCATTTTGTCGTCTGTGAAGGGTCTCTGGGGAGCCTATTCAAGTCCTTGATCTTGATGTCGATTGCTCTGCTGAATTGAAGATTTCAAGTTGAAACATGCTCTTCGAGGAGGTCATCTCCACTATTTAACTGATGGTACCAGGTGTTGACGCAAGTTTTCATGCCCAAAGAGGGCGTCGCCGTCGTGGTCAGGGCGTTCAGGGGCCGACAACGGTAACCCAATCAATGGCTACAGAATATGGGATAAACCCGATCAAGCCCTGGCCACGTCCGGAGGATTAGTTTGGAGCCTAACAACATGGCCGCGAATTTGCCCAAGCCTGCAGGGCTCATGGCCACTTGGCAGGGACCCGTTCTGAGCGTGACGTGGCTGGCCTCACCGACAATTCTACTGGCGCCCGACGTGGCGGTGGAGCCAGACCACGGCCGAGTCACCTTCGCAACGGAGCGAGAACCGCGGCAGCACTCTATTGGGCGCTTCGTTTCAGCCGTGGTGTTGGCCGGTCGGGGCAGTCAGGTGGGAGAGCGCCATCAGCTTCGGCAGGATCGCCAACTCGCCGTCGTCCGTGCACTGCGCAATGGACAGGGCAACGTCGTGGAGCGATTGGCATGAGACAGCTCTGCTTCGGCTCGAGTAGACTGCGTCGATAGCTGGATGCAAGCAGGGCGAGTCCTTGAGCTGACATGAACGTGAATGTCTGCGAACAACTTCGTTCTCCCCGAGTTGTTACCTCATCCAGTCAGGAACCGGACGAACGTACAAGAGCCGACAGGAAGAAGAGACAGATAAAGTTTCCACGAAACAGGATCTGGGAAATCTTGGAAAAGAAATCTTAGGACTGTCATATTGGGAGACGAGCTCAAAACTCGATCAGAGCCGCGGCCTGACACTGGCGTTGCAGCTGAGACAAGCTAGATACGACTCAGCTGTTTCTTCGCCCGATCGCCACTTGTGCTCCTGTCTGCGGTGTTCCTCTCGCTTCCGAGAACCAGGTTGACGTGGTTGCTGATCGCGACCAAGTCTCCCTGCTCATCCAACAACAGCACCTCGAGGTCAAACCGCCCATTCTTGATCTGTTTTGATTGGATCCTCAGCTGCAGCCACTCAACACCCTCCTCGGGCAGTGCCTTCTTCACTTCGAGATTGAGAACCACAGTTGGGTACCAAAACCTGGTGTCTGGCGCGAAGGGGATGCTCTCGCCCCGGCATGTCTTCTCCTCGGCTTCCTTCCTGGTTGGCCGGTATGCCTCGACCACGTATGGCCAGCAGTCGGAGACAAATGCGAGTGATGAGGCGGTCCATTTTTCGCCTGATGCAGGGCGCACCCACTTGTCGATGATGGTTTTGCTCGGCTGGCCGCCTCGAGGATCATAGTAGGTAGTGTTCCGCAGACAGCGGGCGTAGCTCAACGGGCTGCCGCCAGGAAACTCGAGATGTGCCCAGTGGAGATCTCGATTTTCCTTCAGGGCGGCAAAGTCTGGCCTCGGAGGAGCCGCAACGGGATGCTGAAGGGTGAATGCGGTCGGCAGTGAGACGCCCTTCTCTTTGCTGAGATCAGACATTGTTAGGTACACGGAAATCTCCTTGCGCGTCGACCCAGGAGTGATCCATGGTGCGTTCGGCAGAAGAGCGCGCTGGTACAGCGTAGCATGAAGGGTGGAAAGCTGGCGGCCCAACTTGACATCCTCGATGATGATGACTGCAGGCCCTGTCTCGCTGCGGTTCAGAAACTGAAAGTGGGCGTTCAAGACATCCTTCTGGCCGGCTTGTTCGAGATGGCGGCTTGCAGCATTGAGAATGCAGGACGCTACATAACCCCCATTGGGCACTGCGAAGAAGTCAGTTCTCAAGCCCGGGTCTTATGGACTTGAGATGGAAACCGTGACCTACCAGTCCCGATGCAAAATGAATCGATCAGATTCACTCTGTATGTGTGCGAATCAAGCTGTTGGACTCGGGTCGCTTGCGAGACGGGAACTAGCTCTCCTGCACTACCCATTGTAAATGCAGACGGGAGATGGAAGGTTTGTGAAGGAGAGGTGAAGCGGCGGTCATGAACAACAGCCCCATACGGTATGTCCGGAGCTTCTCTGCCAGTTCAAGAAACAGATCTCTCTCTCAAGGAATGTCCTGTCTCACGTGTTCTGTAGAAGGACTGGCAATTCAACCGGCAAAGGAGAGTCCAGTCACTGGAAGATGGGTGACCCACACGGCACCCGACATGCCTCGGCTTGTGAGCTTCCAGGTTAGCGACAGTCCTATCTTTCCCCGCAGCACCAAGCACGTAATGGACCAAAAAGGGAATATCCAAGGTTGTGGACAATACCGGATTCGAACCGGTGACCTTTCACATGCGCATCAGCGAATGCGAAGCGAAAATCATACCCCTAGACCAATTGCCCATGTTTAATCTGAAGGTGTTGACTGTAACCTTTACCTATCGTGAAACAACATTCAGCCGTCTTCCCTGCGCCTCAGAGAGCAGCCAGCGGGCATAATCTTGTTCTCTGTGTTCATGTAAGAAGTGGGCATTTCTGACGGAGAAATAGCGCTTTTGTATGTTCCCTAGTGATGCATGCACTCACTCACTTTGAGCGACATAAGAGTTTTGGCCAACGGGCTCGCGAAGCACATGCTTCTGCTCAACTACAAGATGGGGCAGTGCTCACAGGGTTGATGTGGATACGATCTGTCAAGGGCAGCCAGGAGCCGGGGTTAGTGGGGATGGGTTTGTTGACAAATCCTCTCGCAGGGTCACCAATTTTACTGCACGTCAAGCTTTGAGGGTCAGTACTGCTCCGGCGATAGCCACCACTTGGGAGGACACGGAAGAACAGGGAGGAAAACAACAGTCGAACCTCACAGTTGCCACCAGCATCACCCTTATTATTCCAAACTGTCCAACATTCTCGAACACACAATGTCCAAGGAGGTGGTTGCGACCGATGATGCTCGGCTTCAAGAAACTCAGCAATCAGGTGTACGTGAGGGCGGGGGAGCCGAGCGCCCAAGACCCTAGCCATCCGACCACGGTAGTCATATACAGCTGGGGGACGCCCAGCCAAAGCACGTAGTCAAGTACGTCGACGGCTACCGGCAGCTGTACCCGCACTGCCGGATCGTGCTCATCCTCTCGCCCATCCTCAAGGCCCTGTACCAGACGCTGGAGGCCCGCTCAAGGACAATGATCCCCGTCATCGACGCCATCTACCCGGGCGTCCTCGAGGCCCCGAACTCGGACACCAAGGAGAAGATCAAGGAGGGTCCTGCTGCACGTCATGTCCAACACAGGCGGTATGAACTGCGCAGCCACCATGAACGCATACACTACGCGGACAGGAGGTCAGCTCTTCCCGCACCACATGCTGGTCTGCGACTCAACCCCCGGCAGCACGCACTTCCTGCCCAACGTCGGCCCCTGGTCGCGGGCCATGGCCCTCGGCGCGGCACGCTTCTTCCCATGGCCGTTCGTCATGACACAAGCTATGGCCGCCATCTTCCTCGGCTGCCTGCACGGCTTCGGCTGGTTGATTGGGGCGACGAGCGCGGCCGAGTTCAGCACGGGCGCCGTCAATGACACTCGCTTCTCGGACAAGGGCGCGAAGCGGCTGTACCTGTACTCCAAGGAGGACGACATCATCTGCTGGGAAGATATCGAGAAGCACGCGGCCGACGCCCGACAGAAGGGCTGGAGTGTCTCGGCCGAGATATTTGAGGGAACGCCGCACGTCGGCCATATGCGGGCCCATCCGGAGAAGTACTGGGCTGTGATCGCCGCTGGGTGGAAGGAAGCAGTGAGCAACAGGGCGCAACAATGAACGTAGGGGCCTTCTTGCAGGCGCGCAAGAACAACAACGGAGTGGAGAGTCTAGAGGCAGCTTGGGGATGCTTCCTCGCGCGGTAATACGTTGCTTTCAAGATAGAGGCGTATAGATATAGACCTAATACCACGGAATCCCATCTCCGGCGGCAAATTCGAACGTAACTCTTGCCGATCTCACCGGTTGTCCTGCAACCCCAGCCTGGAGCATTTCCCTGTTTCTAGTCCCACAAGCTCGAGAATGGGGACATCGCAGGCACGAGGAGTGCGGGAAGAAACTGGATGGCATCCTAGTTCGCATCAACGGGACCTCGTGGCCTTCGAGTCAACAGTGACGGCACGCTTGGGTCAGGATTTGCATATTTTTCTTTGACTTCCTTAGGTGGCTTCGGCCGAAGATATCTGGTCGTTCTAGACACCACAGGGCATCAACCGTCACCCCTTACAAGGAGCCAGCAGCGTTGAAGTCCTTGAGGCACTCGGCCACCCGGGCGGCCATAGTCTTCTCGCCCTCGCGAACCCAGACCTGCAAACGTCAGAATCCATGATTGAAGGACGGTATGATAGAGGAACACATACTCTCGGATCGTACTTCTTCTTGTTGGCTTGTTGGGGCCCTCGGGGTTGCCAACCTGGGTCTTGAGGTAGTCGATGTTCTTGGTGATGTAATCACTATTCCTTGCATCAGCAGCAAGCACTGACCACCTCACTCAAGGGATACTTACCGGATACCAGTCAGGTAGGCCCACTGGAGATCGGTGTCCACGTTGACCTTGACCACACCGTGCTGGGACAAGTCAGTGGCCCAGCTTGTGTTTCTCGGACCTGGTAACTTACGCTGATGGCCTCGTGGTATTCCTGCTTGCTGGAGCCAGAGCCGCCATGGAAGACGAAGAAGACTATTGGAGGCGTTAGTGAACATTCATACGCTTTGCGGTTCCCTGAGCTTACCGGGCTTCTTGTCCTTGCCACCAAGCTTCTCAGAGACGTAGGCCTGATGCTTGCCAAGCAGCTCGGGGTGCAGGCGGACGTTGCCAGGAGCATAGACACCGTGGACGTTGCTATGGAAAGTTAGCGCTGACAACAAAATAAGGGGTGAACATAACTCGTACCCGAAGCCAGCGGCAATCGAGAAGTAGGGGGAGATCGGCGGAAAGCCTGCTCGCTGTGAAGGGGTCAGTCCATGGCCAGGCGCTTATTGGAGGGGACGACGCACATCTGCCAGATGTCCTCGGGCCTGAAAAACGGGGTCAGTCTTGTTCTGCCGGGCGGGTTGACTCAGTGAACCACTTACTGGGTGTAGAGAGCCGCGTTGTCAACCTGGGGTGACGCCACATGTCAGTAAAAACCACGCAGGAGCACCTGCCCGCCAAACTTACGCCAGTGTTGTCGACACCATCCTCCTCACCGCCCTGTCGCAATCGTTAGCGGCTTGTTCCGGGTCGAGAAAATGTAGCAACATTGTCATACGGTGATGCCAATCTCCATCTCGAGCCACTGCTTCATGGGCGCCATCCGCTTGAGGTACGAAACGCATGTGCTGATGTTCTCATCGACGGGCTCCTCTGATACCAGTGCGTAAGCTTCGTCCCGACAGCGTAACAGGCGCCAGGATTGGTAGCAACATACCAGACTGGTTTTGTTAGCGCCTGCCGTCGCTAAAGGGCGTAAAGCAGGAACGACACGACATACCAAATCAATCATGTGAGAGGAGAAGAGGGGAATGCCGTTCTGCTTGAAGAACTTCTCATCCTCCTCGAGCATGCCATCGAGCCAGGGGAGGAGCTTCTTCGCGCAGTGGTCGGTATGGACTGCAACCGGAGAGTCAGCCGCAGCAAAGAAGCGAGGAGGCAGTGGGAGCACGTACGGACGACGGGGATACCGTAAAGAGGAGCGATAGAGCGGATGTAGTGAGCGGCAGCAATGGCACCGGCAACGGAGGCTTCGCGCTTCTCGGCGCTATCCTTGATGCCCTTACCGGCGAAGTAGGCGGCACCACCCTGGCTTGTTTGTAGGCTGATCAGCCCATGTCAGTATTCGTCGGCGAAAGGGCCGCTTGGCGCGACGGGGAGGGGTTATCGCACATGATGGGAGCCTTGGCATCGCGGGCAGCCTCGAGGGCAGCGACGACAGTGCTGCTGGAGGTGACGTTGGTGGCGGGGATGGCGAAGCCCTTCTCACGGGCATACTGGAAGAGCTTCAGGACATCATCGCCTGTTTCATGGTCAATCCCAATTTCCTCCGGTTTCGGCGAGGGGCTCGAGGAAAGGTTCGCACGCACCGTAGATGACACCGACAGGCAGGTTGAGTTCCTATACAGGTACCGCTGGTCAGACGAGAAACAAAGTCAAGCAAAACATACGCAGAAAAGGGGCGGCCCCAGGATTCTCCTGTGCCCTGTCTCCTGTCGCGTACCTCGAGAAGACCCATTTTGGCGGTTTTGGTTGACGGAAGACTCTTGGTTGCTTGCGATGGCGGGGTACGTGAGGCCAAGGTGGATTGCTGGGTGGTGGGAGAAGGTGCGATTGAATGCTCAGCTGAAAGTGTCCCAAAAACCAATTGGAAAGAGAAAAAGACTGCTGAGTCTCGCACAAACGATCTGCCGCCGCCGGTGAGGGTTTGTATGACGCAGCTCTGATTTCCCGTCGGTGGAGGGGGAAGCAGAGGGAACCCAGCAAAGGGGAAGGTGGGAGGAGCACGGGTGCGGGGTCGTTCTGTCCATGCTCCTCCCGTCGCGAGCTCAACAGAACGCCGCTTTCCGCAGGGCATCGCGGGGCACTGTGGAGCTCGACTGCTTTTTCGGGAGCTGGAAACTGGTGGAAATTACGTCAGGGCAGCTGATGGCCCACCATTCGATGATTGCAGTTGGTCCTGTTACACAGCACATTACCCTATATTTTCCCACCCTAATTATCTTGCAAAATATTTGGACAGGCTCGCTCCGGACGGGCTCGCCCTTGCCCACGCTCGCCTCGACTATCACAAACTGCAACTTCAGCGGAACTCAGTTGAGCAAGGCAAGCACAACACTACGGTCTGTCCACAACAAGACGGCAAGGTGCTCCACCGCGACATCCAACTGGCGGGCCAATCGGTCTCTGACCTGCCTTCCGCTTCGGAATCTCGTCTTGGCCCGGTTATGGACCGGCGCAAGCCGGGAGAACCTCACTTGCCATTGGTGCCATCTCTGTTCATGACATGGCTCCGGAACGAGCCGAAGTGACGCTTGGGGGAAAGACACTCGGTTGACCTCGGTCCGAGTTGAAGCTGTGACCACTGACTGCATCCTGCGAGATTGGATCTCCTCCCGAACAAAGCAGGGTGACATCCAGATGCTTCTCGAACCGTGGACAACGACCCCTGAGGTATCGATCACACGCCCTGGGCAACAGGACATGCCTCTGCCGACGCCGCTTTACCATTTACTCCTGACGACGCGCCCCTCCGTCACGTCTTCGGGTTCACAAAGGAGGGGGAGAGCAAAGGGAACTGTAAAACGCCACGGCGGTGATACTTGGTTTAACGGGCTAACCCTGAGACTTGGAGGCCTTGGGTGGCAGCGGATCCAAGGAGCTGTCATGGCGTTGTCATTTGCGAATTGCGGTCAGCATGATCTGTCAGCACCTCGAGACGGAAACAGTCTACCGACCTGCCAGGTATTGATGCTGATATCGCTCGTGCCGACCGTCGAATGATGCCAATTGCTACGACGGAATTGAGCCAGTAGTACTTCGGGCTTCCGGTTTCGCACCCCTGACAAACGGACACGCTGCCGCCAGACTGGATCCGACCCGTCTCGGAGACTGGATGAAGACGCCGGCGTCCGACTTGATCGTCTGCCAGACATCGACACTGAGCGTGCCGCTGGTTGATGGCATCGATCACCGCTCAGTCCCCGCCCATGTGAACCACCGATCAAAGAGGTTCGGCTCCGACTCTGTCGTCTCAGAAGAGTTAGAGGCACTCGTCAGAGTACATATCTGGGAGCTTGAGCCTGGCAAAGTCTCCCCTGACGATGGGCTGCTCGATGCGGTTCCGTGGGACCCGAGTTATGCGGGATATGCCTCCGCCGGTGATGTTGACGGTATACAGGTCGGTGAGGCCCGGCGCCTTAGATCGCCTTCTGTTTCCCGCTGACAACCCCCGGCCCATGAACCTCAACGCACAGTACAGTGTGGTGAGGAATGGCGTTCACATTTTCGATGGCTTTTCTTCCGTTGGTTGGAGCCCTTTCCGAGGAGAAACCAGGAATATGAGTCTGGGTTCTCGGCGCGAGGAGTCGCGATTTCTTCTGCTCTTCTGGAGCTGCGGATGGGGCAGTCACCGGATGCCCCATCCGCAGAGCCCTTCTCTGACAATTCCGATCAGCCCCCTCAGCTGGTGACCAGCCAGTTTAGGCTCAGACCTTCTTCTTCCGGGTCCGACCCTAGCCTGAAGAGGAGGCACTCTGCCAAGACCCTCAGGCAACCTCACCCGCCCCGTCTGGAACCAGATTGCAGATGTAGTGATCAAAGACATCGCCATATGCTTATGTATGGCAGGTTGCGCGCCAGGGAAGAATCCGCGACCGCGTAGTCAGTCTAGAGCGCCTCGATAGCTTGCGGGTGTATAAATATTCAGGACGGAGTCGATCCCGAACTGAATCCCACTCCGCGGAACAGCACCTAGCTAGGCGGCCTGTACAGGCAGGAGCACGGCATAGTCGTAGTATTGGTCATCTACCAACTTCAATGCTGACTTGAAATCGAGCTTCTTCCTCCATGTTGCGTAGGAACATGGAAACCAATCTGCTACATTTTCGCCCACGATCAGCAGCGTTGGCAGCCTTGGCTTGAGAACAGGAGTTGATGGAACAATCGAGGCCACAATCGGTATCAATGCTGCAGGCCGGAGAAGTAGCTCAACCATGGTGGAAAGTTGTTCACCATTGGTTTGCTCTTTTTTCTGCTGCATTTCGATGCGTTTGTAAGTTGTTAAAACTGGTTGGATGCCTTTCGTGGGTCTTAGACTTGAAACATCAAGGGTGCTACAACATATCTAAATGACAATACGCGCACCATGATCAACTTGTTTAACATTTTCTCGGGATCGAAGACACTCAAGACATACTCCCGGCTTGAAATCTGCCGTCCTTTAACTCGTAAGGGTCATCTTGATATTGAAGTTTACTGAAGTTGCTCTAATACACCTTCATCTCCGGTAAACGGTGAGGCTTATTATGGCATAAAGCATGTTAGGTAGTTGAGTACGATTATAGAGAACATCAGGTTGCCAGCTATGATTCCCCGTGGAGACAAACTGCCCAAAGCGGAAATCAACTTACAAGGAACTGATTTTATTCAGGATAGAAGGAGCCAAGATGCCTTTGTACGTAAATAGTTATGACATTTGACATACTCGGTTAGAACTAGTACCGGAATAACTAGAGGTCCATGTCCAAGACACTGTCATAAGCACCAGAGTCTAATGAAGCCCCATTGAGCATCAACCAAGGCGATCAGTTCTTCCGCAGCATCTGCAGTGATATCCTTCACCCAAGAATCTCAGAAGGCTCAGGATTCTCCAGATAGACACCCTTTTTGCTCGACCTTGCGGCTAGGCAATTTACATTGTGAGACAGATGATAGTTGAGCATTGTCCGGATTTGCGATTTTATGCTCTCCAGACCTAGAATGTGTTCTAGAGCACTACATGAATGGAGAATATCCTCTCTAGTTATGAAGCCGAACAATGGGGCAACGATCCCCCACAATGGGCAGGCATGCAAGTTTTAACGGTACTTTGATCTCTATATCCAAAAGACCCCGAGTGCTCTTCGGCAGCCTTAAGAGATGAGCCAACAGTTTGGAGCCTTCCCGAGAAACTCGCTGCTTCGAAAAGTGGAAGAGGTTGGGGCACAACCCAAGTCCCAGCAGAAACTCTTTTCTTTGTACCTTCAGCGTCAGCTCATATTCCAAAGCCACGGTGAAGCCAGACAAAACAATGCGTCAAATCAACACAGATCGTGGCGATAAATCATCCCTCAAACCATGAGGGCGCGGATTGGAGTGGCAATTTACTCAACCAGTTGTCAAACGTTGGTGTCATCCTTTTAAGATCATCCAGCGACTCAGCTGTGTTGTGGAAACACACGGATAGCGCAGGGGACCTCATGACCAGGGGACAATGGCGCAATGTACTACCTTTTTCGGGAGCCCCAGCCGGTTCTAGACCACCAACAACTGGGGTACGCGGAAGCATCCCGATACCGCACGTTGAGAGCGGAGTTGGGAGAAAGCAGGGAAGTGAGCTCTTTAAGGATTAATGGAGCTGCCTTACGAAGTAGTATGCCAGCTGACGAGATCTGGAGATCACGTGGACAAGAGTGCCTTCCCCAGATAATAGAGAGGAGGCTCGTTTCCGACGGCTTGGGCCGCTTCCCGCCTGAGTCAACAGCCGGTCCGTTGGTGGACGAGGGAGGGAAACAGCGTCAGGGCCCAGAGATGGGGAGCCGACGGACTCCAGGCGGCTCTGCCAGATGGCCAGATAGCGGTTGCGGCCCGGGGTGCGACTCGGGAGTGCTCTTCTGTTTCCGTGTAACGCTCATGTATCTGTTCCTCTGGGAGATCCGACAACCAAGTTTCGTAACAAAAATGGAGCTCCTCTCGAGTGCAAGAGGAATGACGGGAAAGTGGGACCACCTACCTGGATGTCTGAGGTGAGAATGCAAAAAATCCAAACTCAACCTCACTTGAGTATCTGAACATGTCAAGGCTGGATGCACGAGTTGTGCATCAACAATTCCCTCAATAAGCCGGCATTGTTATGCATCGAACCATGCGAACAATGATTGCCAGGGAGCTGGCTGCAGAACCGAGTCCCTTCACACGTGGAGAGACGGCCACCACGAGCACCTGAGATCTTGGCTACGTCGATGTGGACAAGTACAACGCCGGGATCGGAAAGAAAACTATCAACCGAATCATCGATGTCACGCGGATGATGGGCATATGGCGCAGACAGATGGCCACAGTCCAGACCTGGACTGCGAGCTCCCTCATCGCAGACTCCTACAAGAGAGTTGGGAGGATCAGGTACGAATGTCGGCGGCCGCGCAAGTCCGATGCGCTGAGTTGCTCGAGGCAACTCAGGAAACAAAGCAGTTGCTCGCCAACGTCAATGGATCTCTGGTGGCCCGTCTGGAAGGCTTCCTAAAACTACGGGCAAGGGTCGTCGGCAAACATGGGGAGGAGTCGTAATGCAGTGCGAGACCCCAACCGTTCGTCCGAGACAACATGGCGTTGGCGCAAAGGCAAACCCGTGAAAGCAGAGGGAATGGCTAAATCCACCAAATCGCGTCCAACTCGCCGCGACTGTCGTCGGAGATCCTGCCCTTCCTGGCGCTGGGCACGCGTCGCCTGCAGGCGCCATGCCAGTTCTTCGCGTCGGCAGTCGCCGTCATTCCACGCGGCGCTCTTCGGACAGGCGGATCGCCGACACACTCCCACGCTTTGCCAACACGAGCCAGGCGGCGGTCCATTCTCAGTATGCTAGCACGCTGACGGCGCCTCAAGTCCACACACAGCTCTTGGCCGGCAGAACAGTGGGTGGCGGGGGCGCGGGCGGCGGGTGGGTGTGGGTTATGGGCAGTCAGATCCGGCAGGAGCAAGAAACAAGATCCACGGCGAGCGAGGCTCGGCAGTCTGGGCATGTGGGAGACGAGCCGGCTCTGGGGCGAACCAACGGACGCCAAGCTGCTGCGGCTCCAGGGCTCGTACCAGGGAGACCAGGAGAGTGCTGCGTGCAACGGGCCGGTGCCACCGAGAACCGGAAGGAGAATCGCGGTCATGGCCATTGCTCCATGCCAAACAGAGGTTCAAGATTCGCATCTCGCAGAAGCATGTCCGATGGTCTGAATGCTGTCACGAAGGAGCAACTAGTGGTCTAGCAAGTCCCGAGACCCCCGGTGGAAGGGAGGACGCCAGGAGTCAGAGAGACGACGAAATGGGAAAAGACGAGGCCGAAGGTGGCACGATAAAAAGCTTGAATTAATTGCATGTTGGCGAGGACTGGGTCGAGTTTTGAGGGGCTAGGGGCGAGAACCCACTGTGGCCCGTGCTCTGCTCTGGGGAAGATGGGGAGGGCGCTAGGCCGCTTGCGAGGAAGTGGACTCCTTCCCCAGCTCCTCTTTCCCCAGGCCACGACCTGCAATTGTGGAGGGAAGGAGGAACCGGCACGGCGACCAGTGGCGAAATCTGGGCAGAATTGGATGAGACGAGATCCCTCACCGTCTGGGGAACTGGGGAACTGGGGAACTGGGGAAGCGGAAACCGCGGCCCACTGCTGTTCCAGCCGCTAACGTCGCTTGCCTCGAGCACACCATTGACGAGTTGGTGGTCTGGAATTTGAAGGAAGAAGGCCTTGGGAAGGAATGTTCATTAGTGTTATATTGTGTTCCACAAGCAGTTATCTGTTTCACTGCACAACTTTTGACATCGAAATCAATATTCGATGCGGTGAGCAATAACAAACCAGCAACAAACATCGTTTGGCCCAGTGGATGCTGCCAGATGCGCCCCTGCAGCGTGCTTCACCTCATCAAACCACGCTCGTGCTAATTTTGAATTTTTCTTTCTCTTGTTTTCTTTTTCAGGCAACCATCTGTGCCCTTCAAACAACGCCTCAGCGAGCTAAGCAGGCACCAGATCGCGATCGTATCATTCCAGAAGCCTTCCTGTCCCTGCTCCCGGGGCTCCCTTGGTCCGTCCATTCCATGCTTGCCGCACCTCCTTTGTTAGAGCCGCCATGTGGACTGGCGATGTGACTGCCGATGGCGCACGTGTCGGCGTGCGTTCAGCATGCCTCCATGCGTTAGAGGCGCGGCGAAAACGTGGGAAGAACGTGGAAGAAGAGATGCGATTACAGCACACCAGCTGCCCGGCCGGGGGATTGGTGAGGGAGGTGCCGGCGCCTTGACCCTTCAGCGTCCCTATCGACGCCACCGATGATGCCCAGGCCTCCAGCTGCTGGTTGAGGATTTATCCATCTGCCCGAAGGCTTCATCCAGCGCGCCGTTGGTGGCAGCCACGTGCGGGGGAGAGATTTTGGGTTGCTTGGCCTCTGCTTGGCCTGATTTGACCTCGTCCGAACGAGCTTGTGCCTTCTGGGCAGCGCTGGGCGTGCTGGGCATTCCTGGGCATCGAGGAAGACCGCCGCCGAGATAAGTCGATATTCACGAGCTGCCCAATGGCGGGGCGCAACGCTGGCCAAGCCGGACGTCTTTACAGATCAGGGCTCCTAGTGGCGCCGTGCATAGGCTGCTGAGTGGCCCCCGGAAGAAGAGCCCTGTTGCCAAGTATCTTGGCATGCACCGGCGGATTGGCTAACCGTAAGAGAGCGCAGGGTGATGCGGAAGGTTGCCCCCTGGCCATCGGCCCGTCTGGATGTGTCTGATGATGGTAACGCTCACGGATCGCTGCGAGCCTGACGATGCCCGGACCGCAGCAATAGCTACAGTGCCATTTACGACAGCTTATCACAGACCGCATGCGAGAGGCACAGGGGATGGGGAGCAAGGAGTGTGCTGACCTGTCCTGGTCCCTTCCCCCCTGTGTCTCCATCCATGCCTCGGAACATCAGCCACTTGTGTTCCCCGACAAACAGAGGGGCCAGCAGATGGCTGAAACATGCCCCATCCGTCGTTCACTGAGGACGAGCTGAGCTCTCCCATCAGTCCATTTCTCGGCTGCCAACTCGACGGCGTGCGCTGGTTTGGCCCTGGTCCGCTCCGCTTGACCGTCAAACCGGGGTCCTCCCTTGGCGTTGTGGCCTATGTCATGGGCGGGCGGATGGGGGCTCTGGGGAAGGTGGAACCTTCGTCCCATGATGATAGGATCTGCATGCCAATTGCCAGATGATGCGACCCGTTGTCGGTTGCGGAACTCTCATGCACCGTGACCCTGCCCGTGTCTTTGACTTGGCGTTGGTACCGCGAGGGTGATGTCTCAGTTATAAGAGAATCGCTGCCCTGCTCTGATCGACGACCTCTTCTCCTCCATCCTAGGAACCGGATCATCCATTCAACAACAACTACCCCCGAAACACTCACCACGGTTTGCATTGAAGAGCCGGGACACCTTGTATTTGCACGACCCTGCACTGTCCTATCACCAACCTCGCTTTGAAAGAGAAAACGCCATCCACTCACAATGGGTAACCCCGCTGAAGTTGGGGCACACCACGATGTGCCGACCACCGAGTCCGACAGCGTCACCAACGAGAAGGTTGTCTCCAAGGCGGCCCACGTTGATGATGTGAACATCGAGAGCGCCGGCTGGGACGAGACTTCGACAAAGAGGCTCATCCGCAGAATCGATCTCCGGCTCCTTCCCTTCTTGGCCCTCCTCTATCTCCTCTCCTTCCTGGACCGCACAAACATCGGCAACGCCCGTCTCGACACCCTCGAGAAAGATATCGGCCTCAAGGGCCTCCAGTACAACGATGCCCTCGCCGTCTTCTTCCCCTTCTACGTCCTCGCTGAGGTCCCTTCCAACATGGCCATGAAGCGCTTCCGCCCCTCCATCTGGATCCCCAGTATCATGGTTGTCTGGGCCATCTGCACAACTTTGATGGTATCGTCCACAACTACCCTGGTCTCATGGCCTGCCGCTCTGCGCTCGGTATTGCCGAGGGTGGTCTCTTCCCCGGTATCACCTACTAGTGAGTCGCCTAGACTATCAGCTCTTCGAGACAGTCGACTAATCACCCGCCAACAGCATCACCATGTGGTACAAGCGCCATGAGTGCGGTTTTCGCATGGCCATCTTCTTCTCCGCTGCCACCGCTGCCGGTGCTTTTGGTGGTCTCCTCGCTCGCGGCATCATGGAGATGCGTGGAACCGCTGGCCTTTCTGGTTGGCAATGGATCTTCATTCTCGAGGGTATTCTGACTTTTATCATCGG
Organism: Achaetomiella virescens; assembly: GCA_031001845.1. NCBI lineage: Eukaryota > Fungi > Ascomycota > Sordariomycetes > Sordariales > Chaetomiaceae > Achaetomiella > Achaetomiella virescens. Next base: position 86,384 of record JARNGD010000034.1, read on the forward strand.
TAAGTTGGGCATGCCTCCGTCCTCGTCTTGTCTTTGTCCCCACGGAACTGACCAGAATGGCGTTCGTCCAGCCGCGGCTGCTTATCTTGTAATGTATGACTACCCGAGCACGGCCAAGTTCCTCAACGCTGAGGAGCGCGAGGAGATTGTTGCTCGCCTGAAGCGCGATCGGTCTTCGCTCGCCGACGAGTTCGACATGAAGTACTTCTGGGCCGCCCTCAAGGACTGGAAGATCTGGGTCCACATGTTCATCACCATCGGCATCTACACCGGCCTGTACTCGTACTCGCTCTTCCTCCCCACCATCATCAATGACCTCGGCACCGTCAGCACTCCCGAGATGGCTCAGCTCATGACCGTCCCCCTTACGTCGTGGCCTGCTTGATCTGCGTCACCGCCGGTTGGTATGCCGATAGACTTGGCCAGCGCGGTATCTTCATGATTGGAAACATCCTCATTGCGTTAGTATTCCCCGCAGAATGAGGACAGGCGAACAAACTCGAACTAACCTGCCTTTGCTCGCAGCATCGTCGGTATTATCCTAAGCATGGCGAGCACGTCAGGTGGTGTCCGCTACTTTGGCTGCTTCCTCATGGCCAGCGGTATCTACCCCAACGTCCCACAGGGTGTTGCCTGGAACGGCAATAACATCGGTGGCTCGCTCAAGCGTGGTGTCGGTATCGCGATGCACGTTGGCTTCGGCAATCTCGGTGGCATCATCTCGGCCTACCTCTTCCTCGCCAAGGACAAACCGAGGTACAAGCCTGGCTTTGCCACCCTTCTGGGCTGCCAGTGCATGGCCCTGATCCTCTCTATCTTCATGACCATCTATCTCCGCCGCGAGAACGCCCGCCGCGACCGCGAGTACAAGCCCCCGAGCGAGTACACGAGGAGGAGCGGGTCGCCGAACGCGATAAGGGTGACCTTGCCAGCTTCTTCCGCTACACTGTCTAAAGGACATCTGTGTGGAGGCTTCGGGTTATACATCATGTAATTGCCGGAGCCATGAGGCCATGGTCCATTTATGGGCAGGACGTGAGCCATGCTCCTCTGTTATTCTTTCATTTTTGCCCTGTACGGTTTCTCAAGGGCCGGCTGCGGGATCACCATCACTAGAATTTGAGCAACGAAATATAGAGCGTGCGAGTGGAACGCAGTTTGCTGGCTGTTCTCTTCCCCTGACCTGCCTGTCATTGCTTGTCGACTGGAAGTTTCCCAGCATTGCTTCCTTGGCCTCCAACAGAACATTCTCCAGGCTGAGACTGCAAGGTGAGGTAATTGAATCCGCAAATATTCCGAGGACACTGCGGGCAAATCTGTCCCTCGGCACGTGGCATGGCCTCCAATCCCCTTCACATGCAATCACCGCATGGTGTGGGGCAGTCCCTCAAGCTTTCCAGGCGGAGGCCTTGCTATCTATCAGCCCAGGTTCTGTTGAACAATAGATTGGAACTCGTATGATGTGCTTATGCAGTTGACGAGGATGAACGCAACGTGCCAGCCGAGGTTTGGACTCTAGCAAGGATATCACTTGAGGCCGAAGACAACGTTGAAGCACGAGTCGCAACACTTCGCTTGCTATATCAGGACTATGGCTTACCCACGGATAACTACCCGCCGTTTATCAAACCGCTAATTAATTCAGTAATCAATGCCAGGTAGAGGAACACCAACAAGTTCTGAAAATTGTTTGGAGCATAAGAAAGGAACAGCATAGAGGATTAGAATTGAGCGAAGCCCCATAGGTCCACATTGAGAGGTTGTATTGTCAGTGGTGAGGCTGCCAAGCATCATTCTTAGTGGGATATAGCGCCCAATGAGATATTGAACTTAATAAACTATCAGTGATGGTCCGCTTAGACGTCCAGTGCCCTGAGGCCTTCTCGAGGTGACCAAACTGGCATTGCTGACAGTGGACTTGACTAACCCAATCTGGACTCCTTCAAAGACGAGAGAGTAGGAGTATCAAATGTACTGCCAGACCAATCATAGAGACCAGCCGGCCGGCCACGAATGAGAGAACAGCTCTGTGATGTCCATGAAGTTGGGGTCCAAATATAATATGCATCAACCTTCAGAGTCGCTAATCATGCCAAAACTCCTTTGCCGAGAGAGTCGGAGAGACCCAGAAGTTTCTAGGAAGCCCTTTCCCATTCCATGGAGCGTCGCTGCTGGATATAAGGGCTCTTTCCACCTCAAACACATATTCCACCGCAGTCTGCGCCACCATTCTTGGGGTCGCAGTCGTCGCGGGGGTCGTCGACGCACTTCTTGCCGTCCTCGCACTGGACGCCGGCGATGCCGCCGCAGAAGACGGGCTTAACGCAGATGCCGGGGGCATCGCAGGCCATGCCGCAGCCGCCGCTGTACGGGTCGTCGATGCAGATCTCGTCCTTGGGGCACTCGACGGGGCTGGCGGGGAAGCCGCCGCAGGACTGGTAGGTCGGCTTGGGTGGGAGGGCGGTCGTCTTGCTCCTGATGAGCGTCGTGGAAAGGGAGGGCACACAGTAGCCCAGGCAGTTCTCGCCGCGGTCGCAGGCCGGGTCGACCTTCTTGCAGACTTCGCCAGAGGGGCAGGGGGCGATCTTGAAGCCGCAGGGCCGCTTGTCGGCGGAGGCCAAAGACGCGGCTTCCAGGAAGCTGAGGACGGCAAAGGTGAGGTACTTCATGGCGAGAGGCCTCTTGAGCTTTGGATTTAGTGTGCTGAACAGGTGCCAGAGGGAAGTTGGATTTTTGGGGGTGAATCTTGGAATTTGTATTCAGGAGCCGATTTCAGACAACCGGCTTCGTGGCAGCACAAATCACGATGAATGGCAAGCCATCCGTCCATGTTCTCGTGTTTGGCTCGGCTGAGATCAAGGTGGTGTCCGTTCAGATGCACTTTCCATTCTTCGAGTCCAGCGATATTACCAGCGAGATAGAGATCTGCGAACAACTTCCCCAAGCCAAGCCGGAGCTCCAGCCCGTCCACGTTTTTGGCAGCGCCAAAGACCAGGATATTCGCCTGGTATTTGTCCTATTTTTAGTGGAGTAGCACCCACCTCCGCAGGACTCATCGAGAAACATTTGCGAAACTGATCGCGGAAGCCAATGAGAACCGAGGGACCATGATGCCCTGGCATGCGTTCCAGCGGACCGAATTGCCCTTCCCCGGATCTACATATGCCGCCCACCCTCGCTTCCCTTGCAGTGCTGCTGCATTGCTTCACAGGCCAAGAAATCGCTCTGACAAAGTTCGCAACGTATACTCGATGAGAGACCACAGGTTCCAGCATGTTGTAGGTATGTAGTGCGACGCAGTGGTACAGGGCAAATGGCGAGCTGACTGGAGTTTGATTCAGTTTTGAGTACATGTAGCGTCAATCTGTTGGCCACCCCATCAACAACCGGTAGTTGAATGACCCCAGAGTCCTCTGCCCTCTACTGGAGCTTTCTCAACTTGCAGGGCGGACATATTGGATTGGGATCCTCCTATCAAAGAGCGTCTATAGCAAGGTGTTGAGGTTGCTTTATAACGGCCGAATTCAAGGGTCCGCTTACGCCGCCGCTGTTGCATCGACCAACAACTTGAGGACTCGCGGCCCTGAAGCAAGCCGCAGCGGGCTGCAACTCCAAGCTTAACCCAACCCTTGCTGACAAGATTAACCGGAGCAACCTCATTCGTGTTTTAATTCTCCCCGTTAACAGTCTTCACAACCAATAGAGTGCTCCACGCTGGTACTGTCGTGAGGAGCACTAAAAACGACCATGCCCAGTCCGAAATCGGGCTTGTAGTATCCTTTTCGATCCGCTTCGTTCTAGGATTGTGTCTTCCATGGGCCCATTTTGAGACCCGTGCCTCAAACCCTGAATTGGTGGTTCAGAGAAGGTACGAATATTGTGTAGGTACAGACCCCCGGTGGGTCCGAGTGTTTGTTCGAGACCCTCAGATCGCGCTGTGTGCCCCGCATTGCGTCATTTTCTCTTAACGATCACTGTGTCTAGTTCACCTTTTTGCCAGGTGCTTGTGGTCCCTGGCAGAATGGCAGACATTGATATTTGCACCAACACTCCACTCATCGCTGCAGCGAACCACAAGGGCCCGAGATCGGCGCACCCACCCACATCGAGTCATCGACAACTCATCACCAACACGACGCCAACTGTGACCAACGCCGCACTATGGCTTTGACACGGCCGCTCAGGGTCGGCTTCGTACCGGAGCATTTCTCTACACCCATTCACTTCGCCAAGAAGCACTATGGCCTGGATGCGGAGCTGATTCCCTTTCCTTCCGGGACTGGGCACATGATCACGGCGCGTGCGGGGCGGAGAGATCGACGTTGGCATTGGTCTCACCGAGGGCTGGGTCGCCGGTTTGGGCAAGACGCAGGAGGCCGGCGAGGGGGATGGCGGGTACAAGCTTGTTGGCACTTATGTTGAGACTCCACTATGTACGTGCATGAGCTTGCAGGATCTATCGACTCAGTGTCTCGGATGCTAACATCAGCTGAGGCTGGGCCATCTCGACTGGCGCTGACCGACCCGAAATCAGGACGGTTGACTCGCTGCAGGGAGGGAAGGTTGGCGTTTCGCGCATCGGGTCCGGCAGCTTCGTGATGGGATATGTGCTGGCCGACCAGCGCGGGTGGCTTCTTCCAACCGCAGGTGTGGGCACCCGCGCGGAGCAGTCGTGTCCTTACTCAGAGTTTGTCGTGCTCAACACCTTTGAGAACCTCCGCAAGGCCGTCAACTCGGGCGAGGCCGACTTCTTCATGTGGGAGCACTTCACGTCCAAGCGCTACTACGACAATGGCGAGATCCGCAGGATCGGCGAGATCTACACTCCCTGGAGCAGTTGGAAGATTGTGGCCTCGACTAGTCTGATCGAAGGCGACAAGCTGGATACCCGCGTGGATGACCTGCTGGACAAGCTTAACTCGGGCATCAAGCACTTTAACGAGAACCAAGAGGAGGCGGTCAAGTACATCAGCACCGAGCTGGACTACTCCGAGGAGGACGCGCGGGAGTGGCTGAAGACGGTCCGGTTTTCCGAGAGGACGCAAGGGGTTGACCCTAAGGTGATCGATAGCACCGTCCAGATCCTCTGCACGGCCGGCGTGCTGGCTGCGGGCAAGGGGTCGAGGCGCCTGCAATGATTGCGAAGCGGCGGGATTGAGGGCTGTTGGTTACTTGGGGATGCCTCGGAAAAGTAAGTCCCGATTTTGCTTTACATTTTTCGTCTGAGCCTAGAAAGCGTACACTGGAGTACATTGAAAAGGAGAAGGTCATCGGCCAGATTCTCCAGCTTCAGCCTCATTCCCACGTGTCTTCTTCGAACACTCCTTCCACAATCATGCCCCTGATGCCGGCGGAGTCAACACAAAGATCTTCCCCTCGGCGCGGTTGTCGCTGCCCACAAATAAACCCCTCCCTGCGGGATCCCAAGCCAAGGCCGTCAGCCGGAAGCAGTTGCTCCGGGTCAGTCCGTTGGCGGTGCAACTGCCCGGGTTCGTGGCGCCGAAGATGTCGCGGTAGCCCGTCATGCTGTCGGTCGGAGCCACGGGGTCGTAGGAGCCGTCAGCCAGCTTCTGGAAGGGGATTTGCACCACCTTGAAGCCCGTCGGCGGCTGGCGATTCCATGACCCGTGGAAGGCGACGTACATGTTCTTGGCCTCGACGTCAAACGTGTTCCAGATGGGCGCGGAGTGTGCCTGGAAGCTAAGCCGAGGCGGGATCGCCTTGTTGGTGTTGCACGTCGCATCGTTGAATGAGCTGTTGGGCGAGACGACAAAGTTGCTGCCGGTCTTGAGCCCGGAGAAGCTCGACGCGTCCCACACGGCGAAGCAGGTCGGGTAGCTGTACCAGGCATTACGCGTTGTCAAGGGGTCGCCGACCGGTTAACGGTCAGCTGCGAGTTAACATGTCGTCTCAGTGACGGCCGAGGTGCACTCATGCTTATTTAGCTCCTCATCTGGGTTGTTCTGGTGAATATCTCTTTGCTGGCCATTCTCAGTTCGGCTGAAGTCCTACCCGCCACTGTAAGGAAAGGTCTGTCACATCATCAGCGGGACAGAGGGCAGATTGCACTCACGTCACCGCTGTTCTCGACACACCAGAAAACTCTGTTCGGGTCCGGGACAAAACCAATGGTATTGCGCAGCCCATAGCCGTACACTTCGCCGTCAGTGTTGCAGTTGAACCCGCCGGAGGGGGCCTTGCTTGTGTCAAAGATATTGATGATGGCCCTCCCAGTGCTCGGCTGGGCCGCGGCCATGTCAAAGTTGGCATTGCTGCCGACCTGTACAAGAATCAAATTGGGCTGCTTCGGCACGACTGCGATCGTCCGAGTGAAGTGGATGCCCGACGAGATGCCCTTGATGATGATCTTCTGGTTGCTGATGGTCCGCGTGGCCGGATTGTAGCTCCAGCTGTAGGCTGCGGTCTCACCACTGGCGTACAGCGGTGAGCCATCCGGAGTCAAGGTCAACCCATGGTTCAGCTGGCTGCCGAGATGAGCATGTTAGTACTGTTGATGCAGCCGTCCGGGCCAAACGTGTGGACCGAGATGCCCTTAGTTGCCTGAGCCACCAACATATTGCCCAGCGGGTCCCAGATGATGGTGCGGACCTGCTTCAGCCCGCCCGCGATCTTCATGGCAGACCATCCTGAAGCTGCCGTGTATTGGTACCGGAAGTTGCTGACGTCGCTGCAGGTCTTCGGCAGAGGAAGCTTTGGGACGCCCTGGGCATCGGCGCCTGTTTTCTCTCGGCATTGATCAGCAGGGCCATGAAGTCAGCAAAGTACGGGACTGTTGACTAACCAGCCCAAACGAAGGCCACTGCAGTAAGCACGGACTCCAAGAGACGCATTTTCTCCTGTTGGGGATCTTTACCCAGAACGACTGAGACCATGTTGGTAGGTTGACGACAAGAGGAGCTGCAACACAAGACTCCAAGGCTACCCCAGGATAAATCTCAACAATGTCCAGGAGGGCGCATCGGCTTCTATACGCAGGGCGAACGCTCACCCGTTCTGAAGCTTGTTGCGCCAAGGTGGGAGATCCTCTGCGCCCATTTCCATGTGAATCATGCTATTCATTCTGTTGCGTGGAGAGTTTGGGTCTTTTGGACGCCGTGCTGTGTCTCGGCCAATCACTATGTCAGGATGAATTTCCCAATATCGCGGTTGATAGCCTGTTTGGCAGTTTTACCCCGAGAAGCTTCGGACAGGTCACGGCAGTTCTTCCCCTTGAATTATCCCTCCAACGTTCATAGGCCGCGGGGAGAAATGCGGGAGACTGCCATTGGCTGGGAATGAGATCGACCTGAAAAGTTACTTTCCCTCATCTCACTCACATTCAAGAAGGATGTCTCGCGTTGCCTACGTATTCCAGTTCCATGCCACTGATAAGAAACCAAGACTGAGCGCTCGGAACGCTTGGGAGTCGGGACAAAGATCCCTACGGTCTTTCCTAGAGCCATACCGCGAGCCTCGCACAATCTGTATTACACCTCCATTCCTCCATCGCTCCAGTTTCTTTTCGTTTTGTTGTTTCATATGCTTTCCTTCTCTCCGTGATCCATATGCAATTAATACTACGCTACCAGCTCTCTGGTCCAAAGAGAATTTTCTCACCTTCTTTCCATAATCTTTCCCAACTTTGTTTCTCATACCTCGTTTTATTTTCCCCATTTCATAGGCTCCTACTAATATATCTTTTGGCTCTTCGCCGTTCGAATCATTGAGAACGACCCTGGCAGCCAGGGGGTGCTGGGATCGTTGGTCTGTGTCAACGAGTTGCTTTCGAGAGACTCTGTGTTTGCGAAAATCGCGCTCCATAAGCAGACATTGTACATGAAGGAACATTAGAAAGATAAATTAACGTTGACGAGATGAGAAGCTAGTGAAGGCTTGAATTGGCCCCCTGGCCCAGTTGCTTGTGTATCATTCTCAGGAGTTGCTGGTGGGGCCTTTGACGATAGTAGCTCAAAAAGTACATAGAAAATTCCCACACTAAACTGAGCAGCAACTCCAAATCATCTCTGAAATTTGCTTTGCTCATCTAGCTATTCGAAGCTCCTCTGGGATGGGACGATGTGCCCAGAGACAATGCACTAACTAAGCCCAACCCTGCATTTCCGCCCTGCTGCAGCCATCTGGTAACAGACGGCAGCCTCATCAAGCGGCTTGGCAATTGCCAAGGCCAGTTCATCGCACCCACCATTTCGCGGCTGGTCGACTGCACTAAACGACAAGGCAGGTTGCCAACATCGAGTCTTCTGCCGGCGTCATCGCCGTGGTTCATTCGTCATGGTTCTTCAGGATCTTGGCCGCCGCATTAATGCGGCCGTCAGCGATTTAACGCGCGCCCCAAATCTCGACGAAAAGGCACGTCGCTGTCCCCTGCTGATGCGCTGACAGTGGCGGCCCAGGTCGGCTCCTGCCCGTAGCTGCGATGAGCAAGTACTGACTTTGGATCTTCCAGGCCTTCGATTCGATGCTCAAGCAAATATGCTCCGCCCTCCTCGAAGCTGATGTCAACGTGCGCCTCGTCGGTCAGCTGCGCAAGTCGATCCGCGCCACCGTCAACTTCAAGGAGCTCCCGCCCGCCGTGAACAAGAAGCGCCTCATCCAGAAAGCCGTCTTTGACGAACTCGTCCGCCTCGTCGATCCGCATGCCGAGCCCTTCAAGCCGAAGAAGGGCAAGTCCAACGTCATCATGTTCGTCGGTCTGCAAGGGAGCGGCAAGACGACAACCTGTACAAAGCTCGCGAGGCACTACCAGTCACGAGGCTTCCGGGCATGCCTGGTGTGCGCCGATACTTTCCGTGCCGGTGCCTTCGACCAGTTGAAGCAGAACGCGACCAAGGCGAAGATTCCGTATTATGGCAGCTTGACAGAGACAGACCCTGCCGTTGTCGCGAGGGACGGTGTCGAGAAATTCAAGAAGGAGCGCTTCGAGGTCATCATCGTCGATACATCGGGTCGGCACAGGCAAGAGAGTGCGCTCTTCCAAGAAATGATGGATATCCAGGCGGCCATCAAGCCGGACGAGACCATCATGGTGCTGGATGCCTCGATCGGTCAGCAGGCGGAGGCCCAGGCGAAGGCCTTCAAGGAGGCTGCGGATTTCGGTGCCATCATCATTACCAAGACTGACGGCCACGCTGCTGGTGGTGGCGCTATCTCGGCCGTCGCAGCAACACACACGCCCATCGTCTTTATCGGTACCGGCGAGCATATGTTAGATCTCGAGCGGTTCGTACCGCGGAACTTCATCAGCAAGCTGCTGGGCATGGGTGACATGGCCGGGCTGGTGGAGCATGTGCAAAGTCTCAAGCTGGACCAGAAGGAGACGATCAAGCACATCACCGAGGGTATCTTCACCATTCGCGACCTGCGCGACCAGTTGCAGAACATCATGAAGATGGGCCGCTGAGCAAGATGGCCGGCATGATCCCCGGCATGAGCAACATGATGCAGGGGATGGACGATGAAGAGGGCTCGCTCAAGCTCAAGCGCATGATCTACATCTGCGACAGCATGACCGAGAAGGAGCTCGACAGCGATGGCAAACTCTTTATCGAGCAGCCGACGCGCATGACGCGCGTGGCTAGGGGCTCGGGTACCACGGTCCGCGAGGTCGAGGACCTGCTAACGCAACAACGCATGATGGCCGGCATGGCCAAGAAGATGGGCGGCAACATGAAGAACATGCAGCGCGCCCAGAGCGCCATGGCCGGCGGCAACAAGGCCCAGCAGCTCGCGGCTATGCAAAGCGGCTGCAGAGCATGGGCGGGATGGGTGGCGGTGGCGGCATGCCGACATGGCCAGCCTCATGAAGATGTTTGGCGGCGGTGGTGGCATGGGCGGTCTAGGCGGGATGGACATGAACGCGATGATGAAGCAGATGGGCGGCATGTTAGGCGGCCAGGGAGCGCGCGGTGGGAGGAGGTAGGCTGTTGTCGTCTGGTTCAGGAGACGTATCCGCTCATTTGCTGTTCATCTCAACGGGATAGGGGCTGCATCGTCTGGCGTCAGGTTTACGGGCTGGGCTGGGCTGCGAGTCATCATACCAACAACCGTTTCTGCACTTGAGTTTGAGCGATTGAAGTAATGAGCGAAAATATTCTCAGCTGTTCTCCGCTGCTTGCGCTCGAGCAGCCTCCCAAGTTGCGAGATGGTGGTCTTGTTTCACTCCTGACTCGGAGAGATTTGGGTCTTGTGAACCTGTTCGAATTCTTTTTCTTTTTTTGGCCCTTCAAAATTTTCTGGGCCGATCATTTCCCTCTAATCGAGTTGGTCACTTTGGCGGAGTGGTTAACGCGCTGCCCTGCTAATTCAGTTAGCGTGTTAGGCAGTTCCTTCGGGAGCGTAGGTTCGAATCCTACAGGTGACGATTCTTTTGCTCAATTCCTGCGTATGGTCTTCCTCCTGTTCTTTTGCTTAAGGTCTTCCATCCCCCACATTCTTTGTTCTTGTATGGCCCGCAAGTTCTCAACGAGTCTGTCTGCCGCCAGCACGTCCTCTCAAATATCTTCCGCAGCACTGGGCCAGAGATCTAATTACTGACCGTAATGAACATCGGCTAATGTCCCAGCTCAATCCTCTGCCGCCAGCGCCGCATTGATGAATGTGTAGACCTTATTCCGCATTGTCGCAATGGCCATGGGCGTCTCGCACCAGGCCGAGTAAGTGTACATGAAGGCAAGGTGAGCTTCCTCCTCAGAGCCAGGGGTGTAGGCCTTGGGACCGGACGAGAAGAAGTGCTTCTCCTCGGGCTCGAACATGGTGGTCCAGAAGTGGTGGTTGTAGTTCATGCTGGCATCGAAGAGCTCGAACAACTGCATCTCTAGTTCCTCACTCACGTTTCTCGAGCATCGACGAGTCGCTCGCGAACACCTCAACAGGCAGACGTTCGATGATGTCGCCGCACCAGTCGCCGCGGACGGGATCGAGAATCTCCTTGACCGACGGGACGGGCGAGCCAGCAGGGATCTTGGACCTCGTGTCGCGAACATACTCCAGGGACAACACCAGGCGCATCTTGACCAGGGCGACGCTCGAGAACGAACGGGAGCTGCATGAAGTTGCTGCCGGTCCAGAGCTCGACGCCTTCGGTGGCGTCGGCGTCTTTGACGTGGAGGTACGCCTGGTCGGGGTCCTCGAGCTGCTTGGCCTCGGCGGTGTCTCTGAACTGATAGGCCAGCCCTTGGAGAAATCATAGGCTTCCTGGTCTCTACCGAGGCGGAGATACAGCGGGGATGAGGAAGCGAGCGCCTTGGCGATCGGACCGGTCCAGGCGCAGGAGCTTGAGGTAGGCGTCGAGAGCGTCCTCGATTCCCTGCCGCCGCCATGAGCGGACCAGCGTCTCGGCCTGGACGAAGATAGCCTGCAGGTACGGTCGGACGGGCCCCAAGCGCCAGAGCTGGCCAGCCTCGGTGTCCAGCACATTTTCCGGCACAACTTGGCCAGAGCGCAGCTTGGCCTCTATCTCCCGAACGGTGGCCTTGCTGTTCTTGATGGTTTTGCATGTCGTCTTGTGTGTCGGGCGGTCTCGCAGCTGGTGGTCGCGGCCGCAGTAGTAGTAGGTCTCGCAACCACCGCAGCGCAGCAGGTTGTCGGTGGTCTTGCAGACCTCGCAGTGCTTGGGGATCATCCGGGGGTAGTGCTCCTCCGCCTTGAAGCTTTGAGTCAGGATTCTCATCCCATTTTGCGCCGCCATGGTTACTTCGGCGCGTCGCACACGCGAGTCTCGAAGTCGCTTGTATTTAACTCGGCCGAAGAGATCAGTTGGCTGCTCTACCTGCTTCTATGATAAAATGTGTAATTAGCGCCCTCCAAACAAGAAAGAAAGTTGCAGAGATTTCCGATCCCGAAGGTGAAATTCGGTCCGCTGAAGGAGGATGATGGACAAGTTCACTCTGCGATTTTAATCTTAGCAGAAAGCTACTGTTGATTGCTGATGTGGTGTTTGCTATGCACACAAGCAGCTGTTTGCACCTGTTAGCTATCTACAATCCGGCAACCCGTTCAGCCCAGGTTTCGATTACTGTTACTTGGACGACAACACGACAAATTACCTACTTGAGGAGTTACCTGCGCACCAGGCCGCCAGACATGCAATGTTTTTGGTGTCTGGACGACAGTCCCTTTTGAACTGGTGCATCCACAGCAGAGCCGGGGAAAAGATCAACCCTAACCCTAATTTTGTCTTCGAGCCAGATTTGGCCTGCCACGTTGCTGTGGGGCTTTGATTTGGGGAGGGGGTTTCGTTTCATCAATTGAGCTTGGCCGAGGTGAGCTCCAGCATCCGTCCGTCTTTGCGCCTGCTCAGCAACGAAGCGCGTGCCGAATAAGCCGGCTCCAGGGACAGTACCAGGCAGCTGTGTTGTGACTCTTGCTGCCAGAGAGACGCTGGCGGTGCTCCGAGGCACCGAGGCACGCGTGAATTGAGCTCACTCATTGTTCAATTGAGGGGTCCAATCCCGAATTGGATGCTCGATGCCTGAACGTTACTGTCGATCGGTGATGGTTTGGCCGCGACCATGGTGCCGGGCTCTGCCCAACTACCGCTCTGAATTGAGGTTCGCCATCTCTTCGATTGAACTCGAGTCGCAGATGGCGGCCGCATGCCCAGCGCTTCGCCCTGTCCAGATTGCAGCGTCACACACATCCATGGTGGGTCGTGACGATGCAAGATCTGATTGACGGGCTTGGTGGGTGTGGTCCCAGTCGACGTGGCGGCATGCCTGGCAACCAAGCGAGAACCGCGGCTGTTCGGGCATTTTGCTGCTTGAAAACGTTGGGTTCCAAACTTGGGCCTCGAGCAGAGCTGCCAGAGCAGATCGGGCGAGACGCCTCCGTGGGCCCAAACACCCAAATCCGACAATGGGAGTGCGCGGGCTACGTGGATTGGGGGAGCTCACATGCCCCCTTTCCCATCGTGGGTCGCAGAGAGCAGCCCTGCGGCAGCGACTGGCTGGCAGACCGAACGACCGGTGGAACGGGTTCCGATTGGGAAGAGTCGAGAATCTCGTTGGCCCGAGTCGGCTGAGTCACCGTGTTGTTGCCGGCCCTCCGTGGCTGTCACTGTTGATCTCCTTCCCAGAATTCGACCCGTGTTGACGCGCCCTGATGCGAGAGAGGGTGACAGCTCACCAGCGCAGAGAGCGCCCTGGATGTTCGGCACTGACACTCAGCCTCGAAACTTGGTCCCTTGGCTCGGGCCGCCGCTCAACGCTCAGGGGACGAGTGGCAGACGGGCATTCAAGCTTAGCTAAGGCAATTGAACCACTCAGTTCACATCAATCCCAGGGTGGCCATTGAGGCCCAACTTGGACAAATGGCAGCACTCCAACAGAGGTGTGACAGTGATGCCAGCTCACAGCAGTCGTGAGCCAGTCTTGAGCGGCGGGTAGAAATATGCCCTTCGTCGTTCCCGGCCCTCTGGTGATTCTCTCCAAAGACAACACCGCCAGCAATGAGATACCTTTGCAATCTCAAAGTCTATATCACGGTTGAAGCCGCAACCTCATCGGACTCACCTTCGTCGCTGCCACTTCATACGTCTATCGCTCCGTCATGGCGAGGAAAAAGAAGAGCGGTGCCTCCAAGCCACCTCAGTCGACAGGCTCGACATCGTCACCACCCAAGGCAGTGACCGCACCAAAAGGCGCCGATGTCAAAAGCTTTGCTCAGTCAAGGCCGGCCGCAGTTGCGGCTCCCGTGACCCAGGAAGTTGACACCACCGGAGACTTCGTGGGTAACCCCTTTTTGATAAGCTCCCGCAACAGTCTAACCCGTTCCTTGAACACAGCCCCTATGGCAGCCCTGCCTGCACCATCCCTTCGCCAGCCCACTCACCGTGCCGCTGGATATCCTCAAGAAGAGCCCCAAGCTCCAGGCTGCCTATGAGAGCCGGCTCCCGGAGCTGCCGACAATCCCCGAGGACGTTGGTCATGTCCTCGTTCACTACCTCCACACCGGCACATACGAGTCTCTCAAGCCGAAACCCACCGACACCATGTCGAGGCAGATCGCGAGCTCAAGACGAGCATCCAATCCTATGCCGCCGCGAGAGCCTACGACCTCCCAGATTTGATGCGTCTCGCCGAGGCCAAGATCGACAAGTACGGCGAGGGCCTTCCCCTCCCGGCTCTCCTCGAGGTAGCCCGGGACGCCTACCCTACCTTGACCGAGGGCGATGCCTGGTTTCTCGACTATCTCCGGTCTAAAATCCGCCCCCACTTGAAGGACCCAAAGTCACTGCTCGGATCCAACCTGCTGGACCAGATCAGCGGCATTCTCTCGCCGCACAAGGTCCTCCTCCGGACAGTTCTCGAGCTGTTCTGCGAGAGGATCGTCGTTCGCTCGGAGCCCACCACGTCGCCCAACCCGAGCACCATCGCGAGACCCATCTCCAGCCCGGGCACCTCCAGTCCCGTCTCCCCTCCCCGTCCAGCGTCACCCATGTCGCTGCTTGAGATGAGGTCAAGGTCCATCGCGAAGGATGACTCTCCGCCCCCTCGGAAAACCCTGAAGGCCACACCCTGGCCTTCGCCTGATATCATGTCTGAGGCCTCGTGGGCACGGGAGAATCCCCTGAGCCGATCCTCCGGGAGATTGTCCCCCCGCATTTTGAGGCGAAGCCGATGCCGGTACTGGTGCCTATGCCCGCACTCGCCCCTTTCCAAGAGCTCGGTCCTGTCATCCTCGACGTCGTGCCCCCGCCGGGCCCGGCAATCAAGGCTGTGCCTGAACCCCAGGTCAAGGTGCTCCCCGAACCTAAGCCCATCATCGCAGTGGAGCCTGAGAAGAAAGTTGAGGTGGAACTTGCCGACAAGCCCGTGCCGAAGCCGGAGGCTAAGATTGTCGTTGAGCCCGAAATCACGCCTGCCCCTGAGCCAGAAGCCAAGATTGCTGTTGAGAACGAGAAGGAGCCTGCCGTTGAGGCTGAACTTGAAGTCCAGACCAAGCCGGAACCCAAGGTCGATTTTGAGCCGACCAAGAAAACCGACACTGAGCCTAGAGCCAAAGACGATGAGGTTGAGGGCAAGGCGACCGCCAAGTCCGAAACCAAGTCGGCTTCTGGGCCCAAGGAGCCCGAGACCGAGCCTGCTGTTGAGCCCAAAAACAAGGGGTCCGGCGGGCATGAACTTGGGCAAGAGGAGCCCGTCCAGGATTCACTATCTGCCACTCAACGCGAACGGAAGGATTCTGGCAAAGGGATCGACCTCCAGCCCTTTCGGAAAGAGCTCGAGTCTGCCCCGGAGCCCATGCCCGAGCTCGAGATCGAGTCCAAGCCTCAGCTTCAGGTCCAGCGGCGCGTGCTTCGGGAGGCTGACTCTGGCTTCTGGGAGGGTCCCGACCTCGAGCCTGGGAAGGAGCCCGCTACCTCGGTTGTGGAGCTAGAGCCCATGGTGCTTCAGGTGCCCCTGCCTGTTCCTGCCCTTGCGCCTCTGCACGAGCTCGATGTCGGATCCGACAATACGTCGGAGATCCCTACCATCGCTATCCGCGACTTCGCCGAGGTCGATGGCGAAACCAAGAATGATGCGGAGAAGTCCGACAACGAGAAAAAGACCGACGCTGAGGACAAGGCCGATACCGAGATCGAACTCAAGAAGCAGACAGCTCCCGTGCCTTCGCCGGCGGAGGAGTCCGTCCCCGAGACGGCTACCGAGACCCTTCCGAACGTCGAGGTTGAGTCGGAATCCAAGCCGGAACCCCTGCCGACCAAATCGGTGGAAGAGATTCCGGATAAAGCCGCCTCCGCCACGACACTTGTTCCCGAGATTACCCCCGCCGAGGTACTGCCAGAGAAGGCCCAGAGCAAGGAAGACGAGGCACAGCCGGAGACAGAGAAGGTAGAGCCGTTCCTGAAGGTCCAGAACAAGAGACATTGCTAACTGTTCAGCAGGTACAGGAGAAGACCATCGAGCCTGAAGCGTTGGCGGAGCCCGAGCCCGAGCCCAAGGCGGACTCGTCGGAACCCGTCCATCTTCCCGACGATGCTCAGCCCACTCGGGCCCCTGAGGCCAAGGCGGCTCAGCCCAGAGTCGAGCCGGGGCCGAAGCCCGTTGGGAAAACCGAGGTTCAAGGCGACCCCGCCCACGCTCAAGCCGCCGTCAACCCCGCTGCCGCCTCCCGCACTTCTCTCGCAAAGTCCCCGGCGGTTCTCAGTGCAAAGCCTGCGCCGGAGTACCATGAGGGTCCCAAGACTGAGGCGGACACCGCTGCCGCCCAGCCCTGTGGCGGTCAGGTGAGGCAGAAGAGCTGGAAGAAGCGCTTCCTCAGCCTGCGCTACCCGGTCCTCTTTGGCCGGGGATGTGACTCGCTCAGCCAACGCCCGCGGTGGTCAATAAGAGCATCAGTGTGTCGCCATCGACGGGCGGTAGTTGCGGCAGCGATGCTGTCGCTGCAAGAACAGGAACAACCTCGACGCACGACCCACAAATGCAAGAACCCTGTACACTCTCCTTTGTCAACGTCACGAGTCATGACTCTTCTCCCTTCTCTTCGGTATTCTCTGCTTCCTCCTCGGCTTCCTCTGCTTCCTCCTCGGCTTCCCTTCGGCTACACTCGCTTCCGGCCTCTGGGTGGCCTTCGCTCTAACCTTCTCTTGGGTAACATCATTGGCGACATCATCATCAACGGCATCGGGTCGTGACGGCATGGGACTAGATTGGGCATTGCTGGGCTCTCTGGTCTTTCAACTCTACTTCTTCTGGACCGTTTTCTGGCACGGGTTTTACAGCTTCGCTCGCCGGCAACTGGGCAACATCTTTGGCATCTGGTTTTGGGCTTGGGGCTTGGCATACGCATGGGTTCGGGTTTGGTATCGCGTTTCGGTTTGGGTCTGGAATTTGGGTAGATCTTCGATCGCTAGGCTGTGGAGGATTGGGAACATGGCGTCGTCTCTTCGGAGACTTCTAGGGTAGACTGCGTTTGGTAGAGGGGATGCGGTAGCATCAATCCATATCATGGGCGGCTTTTTGGCTTAGAATGTTTCGAGTTGGGCCAGCAAGTGAACTGACGGTGATACGAGCGCAGTGGTCAATCTTTCGCACAGGGGCATCTTATGCAACCACTGAGTAGTAAGGGGTGTCTTTTGCTGCCAGAATATCCGCCCTTCACGGTAGACCGATTCCACCATCATGGAGGAAGGTAAGGAAAAGCGAGGGAACAATAACGGAACAACATCCCAGGAGAAATTCCAGAAACACACCGGGTGGCAACAATCTTACTTGACATTCGACAATGGCGACCAGTCCGAACTGCGGTGTCTCTCTTCCACCTCCCGGTTCAAGCCCCCCGGTCTCTGCAGCCCCGCTGCTCCATTCTCCATCTCGATATACATCGGATCAGTAAACGACACCTCAGACGTCGTGACAGCAACGCCCACTCCTTGTGCTAGGCCTGCCATGCTAACACCCGTGGCCTTAGATCCTGCAATTGTGCGAATACCGGATCCTCGACACTGCTCCCACATCTTGCCTTGTCGCTGATTGGCCATACTTGACTTGCGAGATCGGGGGCGAGAGCCACCGGCGGCTGTGGCACTCGTCGTTAGAGGATCACCTCGGAGGAAGAGGAAGAAGCGTGGGAACGAGGGCATGCACCCGACGATGATTGTGCCGCAGTATTCAACCATACTGAATCAGATTCAAGAGGTCAGATGCGTCTCCTATGGAATGCAAGAAGATGAAGGCACTCACGTCCAGATGCCGACTCGCGTAATTATCCACGTCAGGTCAGGGTCGTACAGGAGTGGAATACGCAAGGCCACACCGAAGCCGGCAATGGCAGAGGTGCTGAGACAGATCAGTGAGGCGTCTGTAACTGTACAAACAATCTGCAAACTTACAACACTCCAACTCCAAAAACGGCCGAGATACCCAGCTTCCTGGTCAAGGGAAGCTGCAAATGGAAGACCGCCACGATAGGTGTAATAAGGCTACCCATATCGAGGAACAAGTTGACGGCCCCTGACACAACAGTGGCCGCGGCAACGTTGATGCACTCTCCTTCCATGAGCAATATCCACGTCTTCTCTCGTGGGGTACACTGGAAAATAAAGGTAAACATGGCTGCAATGTGGTAGGCAGTGTTGAGGAACAATAAACCATGGACACTCCAGAAGATGGCGTTCCGTGACTGGCCAGGGCAAAAGATCCGTTTGAGTTGAAAGAGAATGGAGCACTTTGCTGCCCACATGGTGATGGCGTTGAATATCTCGGCGAGGTAATTCATCTGACACTGTTAGTCGAGAGACTGGTGATCCATCAGGGCGGCAGGATGGTTTAATTTACATAAGCAAGATGCTCAATCTGGGTTACCCGGACATCCCAAAGGTGGCGAGAGAAGCCGTTCATGGAGACGTGTATGAAGATCGAGTCCCATAGGATAATACCTGCCTGGCGAGAATGAGCCCCTGAGCCCGGAAGCAGTCACTTTCGATACAACTGGTGTCACATACTGTGCCAACTATCGCAAAGTCTGTATCCGTTAGCTGTTGATATCCGGCGTCGTTACTAGTACAAGTCAAGGCACTAACATTCTTCTACCCTCATGTCCCTCAACAAAACCCCTTTGGTGAATACGCGGATGACAATAGCCACAGTCATGAGCGCCATAGTAGCCACTGCCACTCCAAATACCATGGGATGCAGGGTCTCCGGATCATCAAAGTTTGATGTCTGCCCTGGAGGGGGCGACATGGCGGGTATCTCGTTGATATTGGGGGCCACCATTGTGATGTCGGACTCAGGCTGACTGGGACGTCAAGTTTCGGGCTTCATGTTGCCTTCCGAAGGCCTCTTGATATCAAACATCTAGCAGGCAAAGAGAGAGATCAGCAGGGAATCGATCGGTGTCAATATCGATGAAGTTCCCAGAGGGGCAAGAAACCTGGCATTCCCCTTCTTGGAAGAGAAGAAAGGATGCGCATTCATCAAGCATGCAGCAGAGTGGTGCCATGCTCCAGCGATGGGATTTCATCATTGAGAAGCACGGCACAATGATTCAGCCACCCACAAGGCAGTATGGCTCCCTCCAAAACCATTGGCCAGGCATCTGTGAAGAGACATGGTGCCAATGCATCCTGCAGTGGGTTCCTTTGTTTTACTGGTGCAACGGGCAGCTCCTGGCAACAATTTTGTTGGTGGGCAAATCGATATTCGAGGGTCTGAGCCCAGCTGAGCCCTTTCACCAGCCATTCACGGGCCGGTGGACATGCAAGTCAACCCAGCCTGCGATGATTATCACTCGAGTTGCATGCGAAACCTGCTTGACCGGAGCAAAAGTGGGTTACCGCAGGCCGTCTTCCCATCTTGCAAAGTGAAGGACACGGGGCATTGCGGAGATAAATACCGTACGATGATGAAGAACAGAAACAAGACATCAACCTGGGTACATCCCGTTCCAGGCGATTGGTCATGGGGTTCATGATGCCCGAAGGCAGAGCATCAGATCCTCCAACGCTCCTATTTCGTACCAGGAACTTTGTGGCTGCTGAACCCTATCCGAAGTACTCACCAGCTTGAGCAACCTAGTCAGCTAGGGCCAACAGATTACGAGGAACCAGTGTTCGTTGCAAGTTATTTCCCGCCGATGCCTGGCTATTTCCGCCCCGATATGTGTCCATGACATGTTGTGGAATCTTCTTCTTGCTCGACCGGCATGGATGGCAGAGTGTGATTGAAGCTGCTTCCAACGACGAGCAAACTCGTAGCTGTTCGAAGAGCCCTCTCGTCCCTCAACTATCCGGACTCGCACTGCCGCCTCTTGCCACTGGTTCCCAATTCCCGAGCTCTGTCGAGGATTGGTTTGAATCTCTCCACAGGGTCGTACCTCCAGGAGTAAACCGTCTTTTAAGCTGTCTGCAGCCTCCAAGATGTCGCCGAATTCATGTCCTGGGACTGTCACTGCTACAAGGCTTCCACGAATTGCGGGTATGTGTGCTTGGTCCATCTCGGTATAGTGCGGTCGCACGTGGTTGTTCTTGAGCCCAGCGGGTCTGCGGCTGTCGTTGGTTCGCCAAGCATCTGTTTTCCCTGCTTCTTCCCGTTTTCTTAGTATATGACTGCTGTTGGTCCGTGATTTAAAACGCCTCGATAAGGAGGGTCCGTCCCTAAATACATCGATACCGTATGTGAAGGAGTGCGGGCTTAGGTAGCTTGCTTCTTCTCTGTTACTCTTTCCAGTGCCTGTTATCTTGGTTAATCATTTATTACCAATTGGGTCTGCGGCGAATGTGGCAAAGTTTTGGGATCACAATCAGGAAGAGATCCCAGAGCTGGCAAGATTACTATCATTGTCAATGAGTAGTGCGGTACTTGCGGGAAGGTTATTCGATTTCGCTTTGACGTCTGTGATGAGACAAGGGAAATAGGAGAACATTGTCCACAATGGAAACGGACACAGGCCGTTTCGAGGACAGAGATGTGCACCCCGTGTAAGGAGGTAGCGGCAACGTAGATATAGAGCAGGGCAGGGAGAAGAAGTGGAAATCAAGATAACGTATCTTATCAGCGAGTGAGCTATATCAGCGAGTGAGCCACTTTCTACTACCCTACAACAACTATTCGCAATTACAATACAACAACGCTAGCAACCAACTATAATTACATCAGAAATAGATGAATCAGATGATTCCGCAGCCTCCTGGCAAGTACGGGCATTATAGCCAGGCTTGCCGCATACACTATAGCACCGAATCCTCGCACGTGAACCCCCTGCACCACTACTATCCGGCTACGTTTCTTGTGCTACCTCCCTACCTACGACCTTCTAGTCTAGTAGATCTTTTGCATCTTGCATAGTAAGTGATCCTCCAAGCCGTATACGTATCTTTTTAGCCCTCCGGCGCTTGCTTAATGCCTCATTGGCCTTGCAAAGCGAAGAGACCTCTGACCGAAGGGGAGCTACCTGGTGCATTACAGCTATTATACCCTTAGCAAGCTGGTCTACAGCAGCTAACATTGAAGTTGAAGAGCTATTTTGATGGTTGGCAATACGAGTCTTGATGAGCGTTGACTATACGTCGGCTTCTCGGGGGTTGTATAGTGTCTAGAAGACCCAGGGTTGTGTAGTAGCAAGTGGTGAGTTTAGAGGTATTGGCGTACGAAGCTAGATATCTAGCTTAGAAAGTACCCTCTCTAGATCGTATAGCACTAGGCTAGCCCCTGCAAAGCTACCCTATATGTTCTTCTCCGTTATAGAAGTAAAGAAGGCCTCGCGAAAGCCGTAGAGGAACTCGAGCTTGCTAATATAGTTGATATACGCGCGTATTAAGTCCTTAATCTGGCGACCGTATACGCTTCAATGGTCTAAAACAGCTAACATCAAGTGGCTAGAGCTTGTAGGAGGAATGTAGAGGCTATAGAGCGTAATGATATTATTGTCCTAGTAGTAGAGCTCGAATTCGGTAGAGTAGTAGCTTTCGTGTCTATCGAGGATCAACAACCGCTTTTTGCCCCTTATACGAGGTGCCGTATAGAAGTCGAAGTGCTTGATCTAATCCAGGCCTACTATATTAGTAGTCCAGCTATTCTCGGTAGTTGCGATACGCCAATCGGCAGGGAGGTTGCACTCGGTATACTAGTTAGCGAGGTGGTATTGCGTAGCTAAGATGATGAAGGGCGGGATAGCCTAGCCGAGAGCATTCACTCCCTGGATTACCGTTGCCTATTCGCGGTTGCTAGGCTAGGCTAGTTTTGCCTTGCTGAAGCCGTCCGAGGTCGTAACCATTATACCCGCGCGGATCATGCCCATTATGAACCCGGTCTTATCGAAGTTGTAGATATCGTCATCCACGATGCTATACTTGGCCTTAGTATTTCGTACGAGTGCAAACCACTCGCCAATGATCTTTGGATCCTCGCACTTAGCCCTCTGGTAGTCGTATCTACGCATATAACGCGTACGGAGCTCTAGCTGGCGTTTGACAAATCGATACGCCTAGAGCTTGCCAATAGGGAGCGCGTCGCAGGCGCGTAGCAGTTGGTTGGCTATATCTTCTACACCACGCAATCTTGGTGGAAAAGCTCGCGTAGAGAGCTCAATGATATATTAAATAATAGCCTCCTCTTCGAGATCCGTAAGCTGGCGCGAGTTGGCTGGAAGATCGCGCCGTGCAGGCCGGCCGTCGCGTCGCCGTGAGAGCGTTATACGGTCGACATTATAAATCTTTGCT
This sequence comes from Achaetomiella virescens, assembly GCA_031001845.1. Lineage (NCBI taxonomy): Eukaryota > Fungi > Ascomycota > Sordariomycetes > Sordariales > Chaetomiaceae > Achaetomiella > Achaetomiella virescens. The sequence continues at coordinate 108,564 of JARNGD010000034.1, forward strand.
GCGGCTCTTATGCTTAGATTTCTATCGTTTTGAAGAGCTTCGAGGGCTAAGTTTACCCTCGCTTCCTTTGACGTAGACGGCATATTGTGTTGTGGAAAAAATTGAGGTTGAATGTATAGGTGGCCCGTCGCGTGGAAAAGTGGCTCACTCGCTGATATGGCTCACTCGCTGATATAGCTCACTCGCTGATAAGATACGTTACTACTAGTGTTATTAAAACCTGTCTCCTCAGTTCTTTCTCGGCACATTGCTGCTGCGCTCTGACGGCTGCCAGTGGCTTAAGTATATGTGGTCGACGGAATATTTGCTTCAGATATCCGTAGGTAAATGCAGTTGGTAGTGATGCCCTTGTATTATTAGTATCTATGTCCTCTTTCTCGGCTTTAGAAACTCCAAGTCTTGTGAGTTGTAATGCTTGAAAACTCTATCGAGCAGCAAGTCAGCCTTAGATATTTTCGCAAAGCGCACGTCCTCTTACTAAGGTTCAGGTCGCACGCTCACCTAGTACCGTGCGATACCGAAGGTAAAGCAACGTTTCTATGCTGTGAGTCCAAACATCAGTGATCAGGCCCCTGGGTCAACGCACTGCCATGAAACCCTCATCGTATGTAGCATTAAAGTTTGACTTCTTCCACCAAGGCCTCAACAAACTCGCAGACTTGATGTTAAATAGTGATGATGTTTAGTAAGCAATACAGATAATTATAGTTTGGGTCTTATTTCAGGAAGGAACAGAGAGAAGAGGCTGGCCATCAAGCAGAGGCTTTTCCCCCCGGGACCGTGGGCTTCCATATTCAGGCCATGCCTGACAGTGATACACGTTTGGGCAGCAGTCTAGATGTCGACCAGGAATTTTTCTACCGTTGTCTATTCACTATTGGTGTAGATTGTAATCTCGAGTCCTGGATGGCTTTCGGAGGCAGATATATCTGTTTCCTGAACCTCACTAGTTAATTAAATGCAGTTTCATCACTACGGTATGCATGTACCTAATACCAGCAGCCAGCGAGACCGTGGATCATCGTGTTGGCAACCGCAGCTCAAAGAAATCGAACAACACAAGAGATATGCTTCTTGAGCCTGATTAGGCTCAGAACAACTGGAAGTGAAGTCGCCATGGAATCTTAAGTTCAATTCTGACGCGTTGCGCTGACTCGCACAGCAAGCTAGGCCGGAAGACAAGATTCTCAAGCTCGGGTGCAGTTTCAAAACAGACATTTCAGACGACAGGAGGCCTTGAGAGTTTTCGAGCATTTCTCGTTTATTCCCAACGTCAGTTCCGATAGTAAGACCTGGCCAAGAGCAGCCCCCTCCGGCTTCTGAGAACCCTGGGTGTCAAAATTTCCAGACAAGCGGGCAGATTCCAGGCTCAATGACGGAAGATGACGGCGCAGTGCTTCGAGCGTGCTCGGAAGGGTGGGGGAGCGAGGGCAGTGAGGCTTCGCATGCCGGTCGTCTTCGCCTATCATTAGCCCTGAATTCTGCCGTCTTTCTGAGGCTCAGAGGTGGTTGCACCCTCGATCACGCGCCCGTCCGTCACGCTTGACCCAGACTGAGGCCGGGGACAGAACTGGCCGAAAACACACGATGCTGACAACCAACGACTCGGTCTTGGTTTCAATTCAGTCCTGTCTGAGGCGTTTGCTCGAGTGCGATATGGGTCTTCTTTTATTGGCGGGAGGGATGGTTTTCGTGAGGGAGGTGTTTCAAGTTCCTTCAACTTACACTGAGGACCAATGGATCAGCCAAGACAACCCCTCCTGACAACCGCATCGACCTGCTCAATCGCAATCACATCCAGCTCAACTCAGATCTTACAAAACAGGAAATTCCCAGATTTCAAGTTCCAGGGCGCTTCACTGGCCATTCCACTTGGCTTACTGAGACTTGGCCGCTTGGAAAGACCACCATGAAAAAGCATTGGACCGACATGCTCCTGCACAGCCGAAACGGGAAAGGTGCTGGGCTGTGGGCCCTTTTCCTCTGCCTGCTATATTGTCCCCCAACCCCAAGGTGTCATTGCTGCGGGTCATGCCGAAGACGACGGAACCAGGTCGGAATTCTGCCCGATTACAACACCCCCGCTGAAGCACTATGAACAAATCCGGCCTGCGGCCCATGGAGACGATCCATGAGGGAGCCCAGAAAAGTGTTGTGGCACCCGGGTTCCTGCCTGAAGCGACTCTGTTCACAGTCACCAGGCCAAACAGCCCCAAAGTGGGAATCACCATGTCCGGTGCTGTCATCGACAACCGTCTAGGGAGGTCATCGTCAATGAAAATGCCGGTCACGAGAAAGGCCAGTTTTCGAGTCCGGGACTGGGTCAAACGATCGAGCTCCACCAGGTCAGCACGCCCCGTATTGGATTGTGGGAGCCTCAGAGACAACAACTGACGTTTTCATCAAGGACAATAACTGCCTCGGGAATGTCGGCATCCGAATCCTTCAAGACACAAATCAAGCATTTAGGGGGCGGCCGCATCGAGGAGCTGGAGGTCGAAATTGAGGGGCCTGTCAACAATACCACGCTCGTCTCACCATGGCCACGAAAGACACAGAGAAGCCGGGCGAGTTCCATCGAGAGCCGGGTCACACAGTGGCTTGACTTCTATCCGGAACCACAGGGAGACAGCAACTCCCAAATCCCTCCGCTCCCGACTGCTCCTCCAGCAGTAAACCATGGCCGCCGTCAGCGCTCCGGATCGAACTCTGAGCTTCGACCAGCACCCCTCAGGGTTCCGTCCTCTGGGAGACAGACCGGCATCAGCACGACGCCAAAGGCACTGGTGCGGAAGAATTCGAAATGGAAGCCTCTTCCCGTCCTTCCAACACAGCCAGTTGGGCACAAGCAGGGAGAGAGCGGGGTTGTAGTTCATCATGTGGATACTACTGGGACAGGGAACAAGCGGGAAGCAGAACAAACAACATCCTCCCGGAGTAGCCAGAAAGAAACACCTTCCGAGCAACAAGCAGATTCTGCATTCCTGCCCATCATCCGCTTCGGAACGCCCCCACCCACGCCGGACAGCAGCGCAGGGGGGGCTGCCAGAGCCTTGCACACATCCAGAGACAGGGGCAAAGGGAAAGATGAGGACAGGAGCCTCGTGTCAGGGTCCAGTTTAAAGGAAACCACGGCCAGAGAAGCGATAGCGACACAATCGAATCCAAACACTCAGACTGACGAAGACTCTGTACGCCCCACGCGTCAAGAGCGCATCTGGCTGCACCTCAACTACCGCGGCGAGGCGCCCTTTCTGCAGGCATGGGGGTTAGACATCACAAAGGTGGCTGATCGCTTGGAGGGCCTAGCTATTCTGAGGGATCTAATCCACGCAGAGAGCGAGGAGAAGAAGGGGCCTGAGGGACGTTTTGGGTTTTGGGGGGAGGGAGTGGGTAGGGCCAAGGAGACCTGACGAGAACCAGTTGGCTTAGGGGTAACTAATTATGGAGTCCGGATCGAATGAGTATCCATGGGCAACAGGGTTGCTAAGTTGATTACACACCAACTAGGGTCGTATTAGTGGCTATCCGTGTACATGACCGCAAATCCGTAGAGATATATCTGATGCTGTCTTGAAATCATGCGCTAGACGCCTCTCCTGCATGCCTTTCATGCCGCCAGGGCGGGGACAGCGACTTCTCTCGGGTATGCCTTAACCCAAAGCACGGTCAACATGAAAATCATCATGAGCAGCACTTCCAGGGTTGCCGAGGTTTATGACCTGGAATTCATAACGGCGAAACAGCTGTTGACCGGGGTATCTGGTGTCGTGTCAGCCCATGGCCAGGGTGGAGAGTCGGGAGACAGTATCAACCAAGGCCAGCGTGAAACTAACTTCAAAGGGGACCTTTCGAATCTCCACAAGAGCGATGGGGCGGCCGAGACAGCTCAATTTCCGCTGCCACCAAACGCCAGCTCTCCTACCGTCTCCATCTCGCGGCGTTTCTCCGGGTTCGTAGTCGTAAGCCATCTCCGAGGGAGGAACAGATCGGTGTCGTGGTCGCAGACTTCGAGATCCCGCATCGGCCCGTGGGCGTCTGGTGCCAGAAGACAGTTTGACCCCGTTCCACTCCTCCCCCTCCGGGGTTACTTGACGCGGGGCATAGTCTACGACAGGCAGCAGATGCGCGACATGTCCTTGACGCAGGCGCAGAGATATGGGGGACCGCGTGTCACAGAGTTGCTGATGATCTCGTTCAAAGGATACTACAAAACGGAGTCGACTTCGGCTTGAAGCGTCCGAAGAACACACGGGCTTGTGAAAATGAAGAGCATGGCAGTTCTCAACACAGTCGAGATTGTGTCCAGCCCAGCCATTCTTGGTGGTTGCTGCTCAGCGCTCAGGCAACAGAAGAGAGTGACAAGGGGAGAAATTACTTACATCTGGAGCAGGATCTCTGCCTCGGCCTCCCATTAGAGTCAGAACGCGGGCAATGAATGACCCCAGCATGTCCTTTTGCGTCTTCTTGCCCGGACCGAAGCGCTCAGCGGCGGTGACTTTGGCGATGCTGAGATCCCGCAATTTTAGCTTCAGAGATGTCCAGGTGGTGAAAAGAAATCGGGAGGGCATGGCAAGAGACATCCCCAATCATCTTTCCCATGCCAACCTTGTCTGCCTCTGTCGGCAGAAAGCGCCTTAGGAGTGGCAGATTGAGGGCCTTTAGGATGTATGGAGAAAAGAATGTGAGTAGTTCCATTAGGGACAACTGTTGCTCAATAACCTCGACGTTGTAGACATCCGAGTTTGTTTTAATGAAGCCAAATGGTTTGCCAAAGGCGAGGTCGCCAATAACATCGGTCGTGAGACATTGTGCCTTGCGCCCAAAGTCGAATGATTGGTCATGAGAGATGTAGCGGTCGTGGAGCAGACGAATGAGGGAAAGAATATTGGCATCAACCTAGTCCTCGACGCCTCCACTTCCTTACCCGACTGCTATTATTGCGAGGGATCAGCATTCATCTATGGTAGGGCTCGAAGAACAAAGAGATACGAGGAACACACACACCCCATGGATCATAATGGGTGTCAGCGTTCGTGCTCCGTCTCATCGAGAGTGGAGGTGGGATGGTCCTTTTGTAGGGTTGAGCCAGAATCCAATGGAATGTGCCCACTGGTGTAGGGCGAGCGATGGGACATCACATGCTTCCAGAATCACTCCCCGGATGTGATAACTGTGTAGGGCCCGATCCGCACAAGCTTGCCTGGGATTGATGTTACAAACACCGCGGGTGTTGCATCAAAGGGGTGAAGCAGACTCCTTACCGTATTTCAGTTAAGTTCCTGCCACCGTTGGTGGTAGAGCCCACGATGGGCGAGTGGCACAAGACAAGCCCATCTTGAAAGGCCAGCAAAGACAGGGGCTGGGACATGATTAAAGCTGTCGCCGGCGACGGAACCTGGAGATGAGAATAAGGACAATATAAGTAGGCTCAAGTAGAGGATGAAGGTGGCGATCTCCAGGTCAGAGAGAGGAGATCTTGCCGCGTCCAAGACGGGCACTACCGCTATGGCTAATCCCATGATTCCTCGTGAAGGATTCAAACACTGATGAGAACGGGACGGCCGAAAATGGCTAAAAACAAGAAGGAAGTACCAGAGAGCCTTCTCGAGGTGTCAGTCCGGCGGCACTGGACTTGGCACCTTCTTCATATCTTAGAGCTCATCACGACCCCCACTGTATGACTCTGATTACAATTCCGTTCCTTTCTTTGGCCCTCTTCACCGTGACCCTCCTCTCCCTGCACGATTCCCTCATTTTTCTGCGGATTTCAGCCATCACATGCCAATCCAGCTTAACGTATCTTATCACCTTATGAACCATATCACCTTATGAACCACAGCCCCACTTAAACATCACCCCTATTAACTTTCAATGCCGAAAACAAATCCAGTTAAAATATAAAGTATCTAGTAAGCTACATAAATCGGATCCTGAATTGAAGCTCCATCAGATTCCTGAATTCAGGACAGTTCTTCCGATTATGCCCAGGCAATCTGCAGATGCCGTAGAGCCGTTGTGTTGCAGACCCCCCCTCCTATTTCCTTTACGCCCTCTTTTCTACAAGCTGCAGCCCTTCCTCAGCCGTCAAAATGCCCCCCTAGGCAACGTACGACCTCCTGGCCTGTTTCTTTCTCCCTCTGCCTTGCATTTTCCGCCCTAAGGCGGCTATTTTCTTCGGCAAGGAGGGTAGCGCTATGCATCGCTAGTTGGGCGCTTTTAGCCATGCAACGGAATGCTTCGTCCGTTGGGCTAGTCCCAGTTTATAGTAAGCCTGCTCCATCCAGTCGATGCTTCTAAAAGGCCTGAACCTAGGCTTCTACTTCAAGGATGTTATAAGGCGTTTGGAATGGTAGCTGGCTATCTGAGGTTCCTGATTGTGGCTGAAGTAAGGGACTAGGCGTATGGGGTCTAAGCCGTGAAAGCACCTGTTGTAGGTCGAAGGGAACGATTCCAACGGCCCGGAAGGCAGCCTTGATCGTTTTCTCGTTGATCGTCTGAGTCCTAGCTTAGAGGTAAAGCTCGAGGAAGTCGACTTTATCGATGTGGTGAACCTCGAGCTGGGCCTTCTCAAATACGAGCCGGCATATATCGTTTTGAGTGGCGAAAAGCATCCTACGTCGAGGGCTTATATAAGATGCGTTGAACTCGGTGGTGGGCAAAGCCAGATAATCTGGTTATTGCGGCAGAAATCGTCGAACTCTACGGTTAGATGGCTCCCATAACCATCAAGGAGAAGCAGCCGATATATGCCAGTCGTACGATGCCGTGTATGTTTCTCGAAGACCTCTGTAAGCCACTTGTAGCCAAGATCATCGTTGGTCCAGCCGTTTTCGCTCAACGCAATCGTCCAGTTCGATAGGATCCCCGTACGGTACCAAGATGACTGATGGACCTTGCCTTCAAAGATGATGGTTGAGGGAGGGCCAACCTGTAGCGTTGATTCCCTCGATGACCGTAACAAAGTTCCGGTTGCCTGTTGCGTAGCCTTGGGCCGGCCTTTCGTTTTCTTTTGTATAATGACCTTCGTAGTAGCAATGACGCCCATCTGGAAGCCGGTCTCATCGAAGTTATAGATATCCTCTACTACGATGCCGAATTGCTGAATCGTAGCATTAACCCGATCAAACCAGGCCTTGAGCAGGTTAGGATCTTCGCATTTAGCCCGACGGTAGTCGTATTTACGAGACCATTGCGTCTTTAGCTTGCCGTGCCGCTTCATGAATCGCGAGACCCAAAGCTGCCCGACCGATGCATTAGGCTCGCGTTTCTGAAGCAGCACATCCGCCATCCTTCGTACGAATGGCAATGTTGGAGGAAGGCCGCGTTCGTCTAACGAGATGATCCTCTGGAGCAGCGTTTGCTCCTCGGTTGGGGTCAATTTGCGATTAGGAGCTTGGCCGTTGCATCGCGTTGCCTGTCCTCGAAGGTGACGGATTAACGTCGTATGCGAGACCTGATATAAAGAAGCAGCGGCTCGAATACTAGCAAGTTGACCCGAACGGATAACTTCAAGAGCAAGTTCGAGTCTCTTTTCACGTGGCACATCCGAAATAGACGACATTATGATGCAGTTGGGTGGTACGCGGTAGGATCGCGTTCCTCGAACGCGGGTTCAAGGGGGGGCGACAGGGGTGTAAGCAGGGGTGTGGTTCATAAGGTGATATGGTTCATTAGGTGATAGAATACGTTTATATGGCACTCCTAATGCGGAGTTGTGATGTCTTGAGCTGAGTGGCCGATGTGCGTCCTGCCCAATGCCTCAGGCCTCTCTTGAAGAAGAGGATGTGAAAGCGACCAAATTCATACCTTAGGATCCGGACTGACTTGCAGCAAGTAGTCGGATTGGATGCCTCAAAACAGGGCCGGGCATTGCGACTCCCACAATGCACAGGTCAGCCAGCGTGGTTTTTCGGGTGCTTGTGGCTATGACCGGGGTGGCCCACAGTCCTTCAGGTCAGCAAGGCAGTTGTACTCGGTCCAACTTACAGTTATCACTTTATATGAACGATGCAGTGTTGGCCCGCAAGCAATCGGTCACTTTTCTTCTGCCATTGTGTCTCAGTGTACTCCTTCCTTGCCAAGGAATTACGTGCATAGGGTACCATGTATTCCAAGTCCGCCCACAAAGTTCCTAGCGTCCGTTGGCATTTAGGGTACTCTCGAGCATTGATGCAGCTCATCCTGTAAAGCATGCTTTGCTTCGTACATTTTCGCCCTTTATGTAATAGCCCCCTTCTCCTCGCAGTCGACATCCGACATACATGAAGCAAGGTGTCTATTGAAAAGCTCTGAGCAGGTACAGATTCGTCAAACTCTCCAGGTCTTGACTCTTGCTATGTATATGCGGTGACCGTGACAAACTTCTGCCGTACTTTATCGGATCGAGCTACATAGTCGTAAGCAGCTGTTCACTAGATTGACTCCCCCCAGCATCCGTTTCGCTTTCTCAGTGTCAACTCTCAATATTGTGAAGCAAGGGCTGCCCCCGAGTCTTTTGCCTAGTTCCTTGGAGCCCATGGGAAGCGCAGAGAGGTAACAAGGATCTGAGCTGATTTTTCTGCTCTCCGCGCAACAGAATCCCGCCGCCGTCGGGCTCAGTCTCGAGGCCTATCGGGAAGGCCGAGTCCGGGAAAGTAACGGCCAAAAGTGGTGGCCCCACTGCGGCGGCAGCCCTGGCCGAGAATAGGCGCAGCCAACCCACTCTTGGCCAGATCCTGGAGAAATTTTTCAGGGCTGTAGTTACTAGGATGCTGGAGGCTTCGGTGGGGCTTGCTGGCCGCTTGCATTATGTACAGTACATACGAGGGAGGGAACGTCATGTGCAATTTCATCATTCAACTACTTGAGACGGTGCCATCATCATTGTCTTATGCTGAAAAGGTGTTCCCAGTTCAATGGCATCCCAAACGCAAGAACACACGAAGATGGAACCGGAAACCCATTCTTACCAAACAACTCGCCAAGCAATGTCACATCAGATGATCAACCAGCCAGGCACCATGCCCGTTCCCAATCTCAAGGGTCTGATATCAACAACAAGAGGCAGGAAATGCCAGCCACGACCACCACGATCATGCGCAGACCCCTGATGCCAATGACAGGTTAAGTCGACGGGATTCGCACCTGCGAGCTGGCTACACCTCTCACCTGCGGTCGGCCTCGAGAACATCATGGGATGGGCGGTTGAGTGACCACGCGGGCCGCACCCCGTCCCCCTCACCTCCTCAATCCCCGATCTGGCGAAGCAATCGGCCCCGACCACTTTCGGCTATCAGCCTCCCGGACCACGCCTTCCACAACCCCAGACCCACGGTCCTCACCGACCGATGGAGCTACGACCGGGAACGGATGCCGTCTCCACCACCCAGAACCGCGGCTCAGGGCAGGCTCACATCCCAACTCGCCACCCAACTCCAGACCAGGCACCCCCCTCAGCCACAGCTCCGGAGCGCCCTTCTCCCGCCCAGCCAGCACCTTCATCGACTGCTCCCGGCCGCCAAGCAGGCCGCAGTCCATCGTCCTCCACGGTCCACCGACCTCGACCCCAGCACGCCCACCCTGCGTGTCATTCCCCCGCCAGACCTCATTAACCCCTGGGACCCAGACCAACAGCAGCAGCCAAAAGAAAATGGCCGTTATCACATCCTCACCAGTGAGGAGATGGACATGCTCTGCCGCCCGCCGCCGTTGCGTCCGCCCATGGTGCCGTCGCCTCTGGCATCCTCTCCCGAGACAAAGTCACCGCTAAAGGAAGAGAGGAGACACTCGAAGGAGTTGAGCACTCCGCAACCACTGAAACGACAGAGTCATGGCCCGAGAGATGACAGCGACGATGACAAGGGGAACCCGAAGCCGGGCTGCTGCGGGCTGTGTGAGGTTGGCACGGCGAAGTGCGTCGGCGGGACGTTCGCTGCTTGGGCCATCGGTACTGTGATGCCCATCACCTTTGGCGTGGTGATGGGGTGTGTATCGAAGATGTTTAAATGATCATCGGTGGCTTGAGGTGAGTCTGCTTGGTGAAGAGTCCAGCGCACTGGAGTGGTGTGTCGGCATGGATTTTATTGAAGCTTTAGTTGGATATGGGAGCCAGTTGACGAGTTTATATACTGTATAGCTTGCGGAAGGTTATCGTGTTTTTCTTGTCTTGCATACCATTGCAGTTCCGTCCTAAGGGGCATTATTAAGTGCATTGTCAAAGGGCAGCGGAAATGGGCGGTTTAATCTTTGAGGGCTGCTAGTCATGGGCCGAAGGGAAGCATCAGCAATACCAAGGGATCACGAAGTGACGAGGTAAAGAAGCCCGAAGATACGCAAACATGGAGTACCCAAAACGGTAGCATTGCAGGTGTAAGAACTTGAGAAACGCAAACAGACGGAACCAAACAAGTGCCAACGCCCAAGTATTACGGCCCAGATTCCAACCTGATAGCCGCGCTCCCCAGTCCTGCCAGTCACTACTCCGAGACTGCCGCTAACGCCCTCATAACGCCCCCGCCCATTTCCTCCGAGCCCTCTCGACAAGCAAAGCAGGGTATTGACATTACCGCGGCATACCCAACTCACAAGAAACCACAACAAAACAATGCTCGAAGCCAAAACAAAACGACATCTCAACGGTATAAAAGCATCAAAACATGACCGACACCCCTTCACGAGGCTCATTGTAGGCGATGCCGGCGAGGCCTCCTCGTCCTTGGCACTGCCACTCTCCCACAGCTCAAAGCTTGCCGCCGGACCCTCAATGGGGCCCAGCATAGCCGACTTCGTCTCGCGTCGTTGCCGCCCATGATGTGATCGACATCGGCTGCGTCGAAGTCGGCCATATCGGCCTGTGGCGCGCAACCCTCTTCGACAGGTTGCTGCTGTTCTTCGTCATAAGCAGACTGATGCTGCTGCTCCTCAGCAAACGGTGTAATCTCCTCCTGTTCCTCGTCCACCACCGCCTCCGGATCCTCCTCGTCCCCGGGTACAATAAACACGCTCGTGCTATCACACCCCTCGCCATAGAAATCCGCCGCATTCAGCTCGCCCAGCGCACCACGACCCTTCTCAAGCAGCACATCATCAAAGTCATCCGCCGCCGCAGCGGCTGCAGCTCGTGCCGACGACCGCGCAGACGATGTCTGGCTGACGTCCTCGGGAGGCGGGATGTTCTCCTTGTCCCGCCCCTCGGCGCGCTCGCGGCTAGCACGGCTCTCAGATTCCTCGTCGGAGCTGATATCCAGCGTGCAGGTGCCGTGCTGCAGCAGATTGGTCATCTCCTGCTCCGGGGTGTCCTCGTGGATCTCGAAGGACCAGGAGGACGACGAGTCGGAGCCGAAGAGGCCGACGCTCCAGTCGCTGGTACGGCTGCTGCTCTTGCGGGAGGTGCTGCGGCGGGCGGTGGAGGAGGAGCAGAGACTGCCGGAGTAGCTTGGGATGGTACCTTTGAGAGCGGCGTCGAGCGAGAAGGGGACGCTGGCGCCGCTGAGACTGAATGATGGGGGGTTGGTGGTGCGGCGCCGGGAGAGGATGCCTATCCGCTTGGAGGCGCGGGGCGGGGAGCGGCCGGCGGGGGCTGTCCGTGGTGCCGGGGCTGCGCTCTTGACGTTCAGCCGGGCGGTGGGAGACTTTGGCTTGAGGATGCTCCGTGGCCGGGCGGGCGACAGGACTTCCCGGACCGCTTGGCTGGAAGCAGCCTTGGTGAGGACGAAGGTGGGAGCAGGCTTGGTGAAGCCCTTGTTCAGATCGCCCCAGAGATCATCACCCTTAGACCGCTTTCGAAGAGGACTGGCTCGACGTTCTCTGCGTCATCTTCTGAGTCGGTTACGTCAGAAGCTTTCCGCTTGCCGGGCGAGGTTGTGAAGGCTTCGGCATGTCAGCAACTGTCACATGCGGAGACACGGGGATTGGTGTGACGAGGATGGGAGAGGGACCATTGTGTGAACGCACGAGGCACTAAAGCAGTAGCTGAGGAATACACATGGACTGGGACTAGGATTGCAAGACAGCGACATACCGTTCTGCCTGTTCTTGATGCTCTCAAGGCTCTTCAACCGCGCGCCATCTAGCGGAGCAAACGGTTGGCGGCTGACGGCAGCCATGGTGGAGAAGGTCGAGTGTTGATGGCTGTCAAAGCGTGGTATCGGCGCGCTGCTGGAGTCCGCGCGCCAACCCAACTGCGGTCCGACTCGACGCTAATAAAGGATAGCAAGTGCGCGCTGGGGTTTGTTGACTGCTCTCCTGGCGCCAACACAGTCCCTGCTCTCAAGAGGGCACAGCAAAAGATGTCGCCGAAACGAGCGCGGCGAGAAACGAGAGAGGGCAAGGGGTGCTGCGTGTGCGGGGGCGAGGGAGGGCGCGACTCTTATTGAACAAGGGGCTTGCGAGAACGGCCGGCCACCCAGTGGTCGCGCTCTGTCTGTCGCGACTGAAGGGGACCAGATAAGAGGTGGACTGCGTTTAGTTTCGAAATCCTCGATGCGAACCCGCGAAACCAGGGATGCGCAACAATACCGCGCAGATGCCGGATCTCTGAGGCGCTGAAGAGGGCGCCTGTTTGAGCGCAACGAGTGGCAGACAGACGGGGATTGACTGCGGGAGGTAGGCGCAAGCTGACGAGAGGAGAGGAGGCGAGGCGGTGACGGGAGCGACTCAGACTGAGACTGATGAAAGGTGCGAGGGCAGGGGTGGGACGGGCCGGACTTAAAGGACGAAACGCGCAACGTAAAACCTGAAGTGCTGTAAGACAGCTAATGAATGGCGCTCGAGCGCTCGGGTCTCAGACGGGGCATGAGAGGAGCCAGGGAGGTGGTGGTCCAGGTGCCGGTTCTGCAAGGTCGATATTGGGCCGCTTGACGTGCCTTTTCGTGGTCAAACCTAACGCGCTGATGCCTGTCTGCTCAGAGCCAGTCGCAGGCCCGCTTCGGATCAGGAGCGGGGATGCTGCCCTGGGCGGAGTGCTGCCGCTTGAGAGCTTGCAGGGTCCGCTTAGCGAACCGCCGATGCGCCCGGCGATTGGCAGCTTGCCGATGCAGCCAGCCCGGAGACGCCCTATCAGCGGCCGAGCTCATGCCCCACGCGACGCGGTGCCCAGGTTCCACAGACAGAGGGCCAATCATCACGTCCCTGGCTGGTCCACCACACGGCATAGGACGTGGTCGTGTTAAGTGGCTCCACCATGCCTGCTTCGGAGCAGATCAACTGAGACAGGCGATTGTGAACTGTGTATAGTAAGTCAAGGATAGAGATAGAGTGTCCCTTGCGTCCAGCGAGGATTGGCCAGCGAGATGTACTACTGCGAGGCAGGAGATGGAGGAGCATCTCGAGTTGCCAGAGAAATGCCGGCTGGAAGATCTCCCATCTAAGTTGCGCCTTCCATCTGTGCCTTGGCTTTTCGAGATGGAATGTGCCTCCTGATGGGAGGGCAGGGGCGCAGCAACCATTGATGCGCAAATGGCAACCTCGGCCGGAGCGTGCGTCTTCCAGTTCTTCTGTCCTCAGCTCCGCTCGCGTCGTCCGGCCTGGAACGCGGGTTACTGTGCGCTGTTCTGGAGGAAATTCCAAGTCATTTTGAACCTCTCTCTGCGTATCTGGCAATGACGTAGCACCACTGGAACAGGCTTAAAACGCCCGTTGCCTGCCAAGGGACGATGGCTCCAGCGGCGGCAGGGGGAGAAGCCCTTCGGAGAAATCTGGAGGCATTTCTTTTTTTGTAACGGCCTGTTCGGGAGTTAGAAGAGAAGCAGCCCCTCCCACTTCCAGGAACCTGCCCCACAAGCCGAGCGGCAGGTGATCGGATCTCAGTGGAGAATCCAGGCGGTCCAGCAGGAACCTGGACAATGCGAATGAATGAATGCACCACATCCATCGCGCGGGTGGTGTCTCATCTCACTTCTTGTCCTTCAGCAGCGTTGTGTCCCTGACATCCTATCCGGATCCCGTTAGCAGCAGGCATTTCTCCACAACATGAGTGTTTGGGGCAAGATAGCGGGGATGGAGCACAAAATGGTGCTGGGAACGAAAAGGGAGCGACCATGCCAAGCCCACAGCAGTGAGCTCCGCCGAGAGCTCTGTGCCCCGCGACATGCCCCGCGAGGCCTCTACAACCACTGCTGGAAGTGACATCCAATTCGCAGTTCAATCAATCTGGCAGTGGGCAGCTGCATGCACTCATCCATCCATTCCCTCTCGACCTGGGACCAACGCAAAGGATCCATTGGCCCAGCCATCGCATTTTTTTTTTTCCTCTCGTTTTCTCGATCATGGCCTCGATCAACGACCTAGCTACGGCCGCATCGGCAGTGTCAGCCCTCGTCACTCCCGTGGCCGCCCCGCACCCGTCATTGCCCGATTCGGCGGCGCAGATCGAACAGAGCGGCGGTGATGGTGTCGAGACCGAACGGCCCCCCGTGGCGAGGGGCGCGCTCGTTGTGCTCGAGGGCCTGGACCGCAGCGGCAAGACGACCCAGGTGAAGCTGCTGGAGCAGCGCTTCGTCGAGCTGGGGAAGAAGGTCAAGGTAATGCGGTTCCCGGGTAAGTGAGATACGCCGTGCAGTGTGGGCTGTTGTGGTTGGGGCAGCTGTGAAACACGCTTTCCAAGATTGAACGGCATGACGGATGACTGATGGGCAGGAGAGAAAAAAAGACCGCACAACGCCAATTGGCCAGATGATCGACTCGTACCTGAAGAGCCAGGTTGAAATGGACGACCACGCCATCCACCTGCTCTTCAGCGCGAATCGGTGGGAGGCAGCGTACGCGTTCCCCTTATCTTCACCTCTCCTCTTATTTCACCCCTGAAACTTACGTAAACTCATAAAGCAAAACCATCTCCGCCCTCCTCACCTCCGGCACCACAGTCCTCTGCGACCGCTACTACCACAGCGGCATCGTCTACTCGGCCGCCAAGCAGAACCCATCGCTGACCCTCTCGTGGGCGCGCGCGCCAGAGGTCGGCCTCCCGCGCCCGGACCTGGTGCTCTTCCTGGACCTGGACGAGACGCAGGCGCGGGCGCGCGGCGGGTGGGGCGGCGAGGCATATGAGAAGGCCGAGATGCAGCGCCGCGTGCGAGAGTTGTTCTGGGGGCTGAGCATGGGCAAAATCGGCACGGCCACAGTAATTGAGACGGGAGGCGAAGAAGGACCGACGGAGGAGGTCGCGGTGGGACCGCCGGCGGCAACCCAGCCGCTGATGGGGACCGAGTATCGGTTCAGGCAAGAGGAGGAAGATCTGCACGTCGTAGATGCCAGTCCGTCGGTGGAGGAGGTTGCGGAGGAGGTGTGGAAGG
Source organism: Achaetomiella virescens (assembly GCA_031001845.1). NCBI lineage: Eukaryota > Fungi > Ascomycota > Sordariomycetes > Sordariales > Chaetomiaceae > Achaetomiella > Achaetomiella virescens. Next base: position 123,836 of record JARNGD010000034.1, read on the forward strand.
TGGTGAAGGCGCGGGTGGAGGCTGTTGAAAAGGGAGAGGTGGGGAGGGTCGTGAGAAGGATTTCATGATAGCGAGGAGAGAGAAGCCGGCTTGTATGCCAGCAGAGCATGTTCTCCTATGCGGCGGCAGGTGTTCCGGCATGGAAAGGCGCGACTCAGGGATGTATGATGGGCCGTCACCGTGAGTCGAGAAAAGGCAGGCGGTAATCCTTGTGGTGGTAGAATTCGACCACAACCCCATCGTTGAACCAGCTCTATACCTATACCACAAATGTTCTGGTAGGTACCCCATAATGTCCTGTAACCAAGCTACGTAACGGGCTCAGAGAACGTGAGTGCCGTGTTGAATGACCAAACATGCCAACGTGAAATCAGAGAGCCAGCCCGATGTTGAGATCCTCGCCCACGTTCATGACCACCAGCCCTCTTGTAACCCCAAACGCCAGCTCGATGCAGATGTGCGAAAGAAAACCCGACAACGCTTGGCCGGCAATGCTGCGGCGGAATAAACGACGAGCCATCCTAAGCCCTTTTGTTGAAATACGTCCCCTCGAATATGCCAGATAGATCCGCTCAGCGGTTGACGCCGATCAGGCTGAGGAATTCGTTCCTCGTCTTCTCCTTCCTCTCAAAACAACCAAGCACGCAGCTGGTGATGGTGCTGGTCGTCGTCTTCTGCACGCCGCGCATCACCATGCACAGGTGGGCCGACTCCATGACGACTGCGACGCCCTGCGGCTTGAGGACCTCCATGATGGCGTTGGCCACCTCGCGGGTCAGGCGCTCTTGTATTTGCAGGCGGCGAGCAAACATCTCAGCGATGCGCGGCAGCTTGGAGATGCCGATGACGGCATTGGAGGGGATGTAGCCGATGTGCATCTTCCCGTTGAAGGGCACCAGGTGGTGCTCGCACATGCTGAACACCTCAATGTCCTTGACAATGACCATCTCGTTGTGGTTCTCCTGGAAGATGGCGCCATTGACGATATCACGCACGTTCTCCTGGTAACCCTTGGTGAAGAAGAGCATCGCCTTGGCGTACCGCTCGGGCGTCGCCAGCAGGCCTTCGCGATCTGGGTCCTCGCCGACGCACTCGAGCAGCGTCCTGACGGCGCCCTTCATCCGTTCCAGCCGCCTCTGCTTCTGCGCCTCGTCCTCTTCTAATCTCTCGCGGGTCCCGACGCTGGGGCGGCTCAGGCCGTCAAAGTCGATGACGGGGCTCGGCGAGCGGGTGGATAGCTCGCCGGCTTCGTCCGGTGTCGGCGCTTCCTTCAGGACGGCAGGTGTCGACGTCTTTCTTTTCTTCTTCTTGGGCGACGGCTCTGGCTTGTCGCGAAAGTCGCGCGCCGGCTTGCTGACGCTGGATCTGCGCTCGCCCACGGTGCGGGTGCCATTGGGGATGGCGGTGCTGGGGTTCTTGGAGTCTGCGTCGCGCGGCCTCTTCTTGCCATTGTCCCTGCTCGTGCTTCGCTTGTTGTTCCTATCGCCGTTGGCCGCGGGCGAGGGGCTCTCGGAGCCAGAGTGCGAGTCGTACTGAGCCATTGCGCCGTCGGGTAGGATGGGATCTGGTTGAGGAGATGGAAACGAGGCAAGACGGCGATGGAGAGCACAAGAGTATTGTCCGTTGAGAGTGGGACCTCCGGTGGCAGATTGAGACTGATGACTCGCACCTCTCAGAACAGAGCCAGGGGTCATGGAGTCAGGGACTCCGGTCCCGCTGTCTCCGAAATTTTCGAGCCCCAGTCCTCCGGATTCAGGATCGCCAAGGCGGAGATGTCTGCTTATCTTATCGTTCTGACGTCAAGGGTCTAGCAGTTCGGATCAACAGTGATCGAGTTCGAATCGTTCGGTCACCGGCTGCGTAATTCTCGGATGACGCCCGCCCTTTCCTTCTCTTCTCAATCTGCAAGTAAAAAACTAAGAAACTTCACGTCCGTTTCTGCTCCGGAGAGTTTAACGAAAGATTGGCAACCTTCAGGCCGTTGACCCACAGTGGGTATCTTCGGCTTTTGTGGGTCTCTCTGCTTTGTGGAGCGGTGGCACTGGCCGTTGCTCAGGCGGCAGGGCTGAACGTCGGTTTTTCCACTCCACAGAAAGAAGCAAACTGGCGGAAACCTCCGCGGCGCGATCACAAGTTGTTGCCGAGTCTGGCGTCGTCCTGTCGCGTTTCCACCTCGAGGAACAATAGCACCTTCTGCGCTTGAATGGTCCCATACACCGAACTTGGAGAGGACCAATTGCGTCGCCTGATCGGCAGCTGGCTTTGGACCCTGGAGCTTGGGCCGCGACCTGCTGCCTGTCCTTTGTTCAGTTCAGGTCGAGTTCCAATTTTATGATCAGAATTCACACGAGAATCTCCATCAATCCCGCGCTCCCTTCCACCATTCCCGTCGCACACAGTTCCCAGACATCCGCGCAATGTCGACGAACAAGAAACGTACCGCCGATGGCGTGCCCGCGCCCGCCCTCAAACGGCGCAAGCCGTCTGCGATTTCTGCGACATCCGCTCCGCCATCAGCACATCCCCTCCGACAGACCTCATTCCCGCCAGACGACACAGCAATGCCCTACGGTGCCCGGTCGCCGTCCATCGATGTGGACGCCATGAGTTTTGTCAGTGGAAGCCAGGTCAGCGCCGCGCCGATTAAGAAGAAGCGAGGGCGCAAGTCCAAGGCCGAAAAAGCACGAGAACAAACTCCATCGCTGGTAGGCGGCAGGGCACCCACCACCATCAGCGGTGTCAGCGACGGCATCGGACGGGGCAACAAGAGCGTAGCCGCAGGCGGCGGCGACGAGGGCGAAGGCGAGGACGAGGGCCCTACCGAGGTCGCCGCGACCGCAGACGTCCGCACGAAGGAGCAGAAGGAGGAGGAGCATCGCATCAAGGGCATGCTCATCAGCGCCCTCAACCCCGATCAGTTCTCACGCTACGAGAACTGGCGCGCCGCAAACCTTAGCAAGGCCTTGGTGAGAAGGGTACGTTGTCCTGAGCCCCCTGGACGCTATCCCCTCGGAATCCTGCTAACCCCGCCCAGCTCGTCAACGCGACCATCTCACAATCAGTTGCCGAAAATGTCGTCATCGGAATGCGTGCCATAGCAAAAGTCTTCATCGGCGACATCATCGAGAGTGCGAGGCGCGTCCAGGCGAGTGGATCGAGAAGATGGGCGAGAAGCAGACAGACCTGCCGACACCACCGCCCACCTCTGAGGCAACGCCCGCCACGGATGGCGAAGGAGACGCCCAGAAGAAGGAGAAGGAGCCGGACAGGGACGACAGAAGGGGGCCTCTGAGGCCGGAACACCTGCGTGAGGCTGTCCGGCGGTACAGGAAGGGTTTCGAGGGTGGAGGCGTTGGCATGCAGTGGATCTACCACCAGCAACAGCAGGGCGGCGTCGAGAGGTTCCCCACGAGGACAGGCGGGCGCCGGATTTTTCGTTGAAAGGGGGATTCCTTGCCTGTGGACGCACACATTTTCCGGTTTGGGCTGGCGCATCTGGTTTAGGAGTGGGCGGAGAAAAGAAAGGATCATTTGATACCATGACACTGGGTTAATAGCGTCGTTTGTGGGAGTCGGCGGTTTGGACGCAATGGGACATCAGACAGTAAAAGCGAGGTTGGCCTGAAACATCCTCCATTATATAGTTACTAAGTGGCGGACGTGAAGCTGTGGCCTGAGAAGTGCCGTCTTTTTCCAAAGACATCCAACCTAACTCCTACTCTATGCAATAACCAACTCCTAACATCAATCATCCCCAAAAGTCGTAACATGGGCGACCGTCCCAAGATGACACGGACTCACCATGCTGCAATCCAGCCCCTGCTTCACCGTCCACACCCCATTCGGCTCGATCGGGAACTCCCCGTCTGGTAACTTGATGCGGATGATGCCCCGGGCGGCGGAGCAGAGACGGGCCCAGGACTCATCAGCCGGCCAACACATGTGTGCCGCCGGGCTGAATCTCGAGGACTTGGAAGGTTATCCCGCCGGAGATGGGGACCGTCCGCCCTTGGGACAAGTAGAAGGAGGAGAAAGCTATGTCGGGGGTGGTGTTAGTCACGCATGTCCAACAGTAATGGGTGGTAGAAGGATCGAGAGATGCTAGGGGAATACTCACTCTCAGCTTCCTCGCCGCTGCCCACCCGTATCATCCCGGGAGCAATCTCCCATCGTCATTGACAAGGACGGCACTCTTGCCCCAGCTGCCACACCTTGATTGCTGCCGTCCGACACCGGGCCGTCGACTTGTCACTGCTGCTGCTGAAGGGACCGGCGCTCAGACTCTTGCTGTTCCTCTTCCTCTACTTGGATGGTTTTGGCGGAGACGCGGGGCCTTTGGTAGTGCTGTGTTTACTCTCGCAGCTCGTTGGTCGGCTCTCGTACAGCTTCCGTTGTTCCAGACGACGGCGGAATCTTCTCGCTCCAATACTTTCATCCGTGGTAGCACCCCGGTTCTCGGTCCACTCGTCCGCCTTAACAGTCTTCTCACTTGGTTTGTACACTGCCGCCTTTCGCCATGCTGCTTTCGCTCCCAGCGTTGCGGCAAGTCGTCTGATGGAGCTCTGTCCCTTTGACTTTGTGGCTGGCGATGTTTTTACCAGCTTTCCTGATAGACACAATCTTGGGGCGTCCAGCGACCCGGGCGGCAAGGGCCGTCTTGTACCCGGAACGGGGCGTGAGTGGGGAGAAGCAGGTGCTCGCGTCCTCGTCGCCAGTGTTACCACCATCATTTCCGTTTTGACTCGGTTCTTGAGGACGTAAGGGTGGCATCTCGCCAGGGCCCTCTTTTGGAGGGTTTCCATGAGTGCCCATGCCCCACTGAAAATGTAGCAGGTCTTCTTGCCGTTGGCCGTAGACTGGCAGAAGCAGTTGCAGCAGACGTTGGCGCTGAAGTACTCCCTCCACTCTGCCGAGGATGCTGTGGGAAGGCCAACGCACTCTGGAAAGGAATGACAATGGCGGCAGTATTTGTTTCTGGTGTCTGGGTGTTGTCACGCCCGGCGCAGGTGATACATGACGCCGGATTTACGTCGCCGATGAGGTAAACGAGGACAGCACAGAGGTTTTGGACGGTTGGACGACCTGCCGGCGAACTGGAACTTCCTCCGGTGCGGGAGCTCGTGTTGATGGTGAAGGGAAAGTAATTCGAGCACGAATGGACTATCTGGTAGCGGCGTATCAGGGGGAAGATACGCCCTTATTTGCTGCCAGAGGGGGTCTTGCTGGCCGTCTCGTTGCCGCGCGGCTTGGCTGGTACGGGGCTAACTGGAGCACCTGCTTGCGACCATGGACGTGCTAGTGTTTACGTACTTCTCGATAGGAAGCAGACCCGAAGTGCGCGGACTGAAACGGTATGCGGGAAGCGGGTTGGCGGCATTCTCGGAGCTAGACTGGCGGTCCGAATCGTTCGACTCCTCCCTCGGCCCCTTATTCTTCCCCCTTTGCCCTTCCGCTTCCGACTTTTTCCTGCACCCTGGCTGTCGAGGATTTGCCCGGGGAGGAGCGGTGGCTGTATCGATCAGAGTCCTCAAGATAACAATAGGAGGGAGGCATTCCTCCGGAGCCGGCATCGGCTGTCTTGCGCTTCCCAACCACAAACATGGTCCCATCCAGGTTTTCATTGAGCAGGCACGCTCGGTGGCTTGTCTAGGTCGCCGGTCAGCTTGATCACGAAGAGACAGGAAGGTTGCCACATCAACTTATACTGAAGTGCCCGCCAAGAGTCCAGGCATCGGCGAAGATTGTCTGGCAATCTCGTCGAAGGCATATCCATGGCTCTGAATGTCCCACTCTGGGAAGGTAGCCTTCTCGGGAGAGTGCACCTACACCAGGACTCTTGCGGAAGACACCGCCTGTGACGGCTTGTAAGAAAGATGCCAGTTAGAGATGGAGAGGGTGCGTCCGGGTACTCACCCCAGAGGCCGGTCCAGTCCACGTACGGCCTGTCACGGTGCATGGCGATGTGATTCTGCTCATTACCCTGGCGACTCTTATCACAGTTCTGACCTTTGACTTCCCCATCCCGACTTGTTTCTATGCCCTCCCAGCTCTGGAGCCTGCCCAATCTTGCTTCCCCTTCACCTCCAGTCTCGGAACTCCCCATGCGTTGTGATCTAGGATCCAAAGATTCTGCAGCCGGCTCAGGCCCGGCATTACTCATCTGCTTTTTGCGGCCACCAGCCTGGGCAATGAGTCCATTGCCGCTTGAGGGACGGGACTAAATGGTTCGAGCAGAGCCTTGCCGGTTACTTCCTAAGGGGCCATTCCGGGCCAAAGCATGAGGAGATGTGCAGTAAACCGATGTGGTTCAGCTGTGTCGACATGAAATCCAGGATGGGAGCGCCGCTTCTTCCGAGAAAACCGCCTCGTCGCCATTCACCTTTCGGATCAAAGCTGGATTGAAGACAGCGCTGAGTACCAGAACAAGGTAGTAGCAGCGGTCCATTCTGCCCCGAGACGCCATTTCGGGAAAGGCGAGTCTTCAAGGTTGGGTTCCAGACTGCGCTTCCTGCTCGAGGTGCTGGATGGGCTGTGCCAGGAGGAGCCTGAGCTGGCTGACTGCAGTGATAGACCCGAGATGGACGTTGGGATCAGTTCCTGGCCTCGGCAGGTGAATGTCCAGCTCATGCGGTCTGGAGTTTGCCCTGTGACTTGTGTCGACGTCGCACCATCCGAACCAGCCAACAAGAAACAAAGTTTCTTTCGTACAGCCTTGATATCTATCACGGCTCCAGCTGCAACTGTGCGCCGGTCCTGACTCCCACGCGGCCGACATGCCACGAATGGATCGTACATTCGCATCTAGAACCATGCCGTTTCTGCGGGGTGAGGCAGGGTGGCCTCTGTGAGTCTCGTTCGGGTTAGACGGCCTCGCAACAAAGGGGCTGGAAGAGCTGTCGCTGTCCCCATCCACATCGAGGAGGTAGCGCTACTCCTTGGCCCATTGGGCGTAGGCGGCCATGCCCTCTCTATGCATCGTCTTGGCGGATGCAATCGAAGCAGGCAGACGGTCAAGTCCGGGGACGGATGGCTCACTGATGCCCACGTGCACTGACAGTGTTCGGGATGGGTTGCACAAGTTCTCTCTTAGCTGCAGCAAGGTACTGAAAATGGGATCTAGGGATGAAAGGGACGGGATCAGAGGGCCGTGTTTGTTGCTCTGAGCTTCTTTTGTCTCTGCGTCCAGAGCCCGTGTTGTCGCCTGGCTCGGCGCAAGGGATGGCAAACACCCCCAGGAATGGCACACAACTAAGCAGGGAAACCTCGAACACAGAGGTGGAGCTTCGCAATATTTCAAAATACTGCAGATGCGTAGCCAGTCATCTGGAAAGTCTTTACGATATGGAAGGGATTAGGATGGGCTCTCACTTACTTATGGTGCAAGCGACCTCGTAGCAACTCCTGGACGCTAGGTTTGAACAGAGTCTATTTGTCACAGAAGTATTGTACAGCATCGCTACACGCTGATCCATTGGCTGGCAAGTTGGAGGTTCATGCCAGACGTTCCCATCCTAAACACCACCATCGCCCAGGTGCCAGAGATCAAGCCTCGACTTTGGCCGCCTTGGCCGCCGCCTTCTTGGCCGCAGCCGCGGCAGCAGCCTTGGCCTGGGCAGCTTTGAACGCCGCAGTGGCCTCGGCCCTCTGTGCCAACCTCTTCTCCCGCCTCGCACGCACCAGCCTCTTGTACTCCTCGCGGCGGGCGGCCTTGGCCATCTTGCGCTTCTTGATGCCCTTAAAGTGGACCATGCGTTTCCTCCTGCGCAGACGGAACTTTGCCTTCCTCGACTCGGTCTTCTCGGTGCCGGGGATGGTGCCGACGTCGCCGATGAGGCGGCCGATCTCCCAGTTGCTCTCGCGGTAGCTGTAGTCCTTCTGCAGGTGGAACACACGGGTCGCCTTGCGCGCCTCAAGCTCCTTCTCCTTCTCGAGCCGCTCGGCCTCCTTCTTGGCCTGGTTCAGTTGCCTGCTCCTCAGCTTCTCCTTGATCAGGCTGGAGAGGACCGAGTTTCCATCGGTCAGCGGAACCGGCTCCGCTGGTGGTAGGGTGACGGGCTGCGCTTCCGCCTGGGAAGTCTCTGCCTTCTCGATAACTTCGTGCCTGGTCACCGAGCGCGGAATTCCGCTGGGGGATGTGTTGTCCTCAACGGCTTCTTCGCCCTTTCGAGGCCCCGCGACGAGATTGAGCTTGCGACGGCGGGGTGCCGAAACAGGATATGGAAGCTTATCTTCGCGGTTGAAGACGACGCCAATATATTGGCGCTTCGGGTGGCGCTTCGGGTCGCGGTAGTACTTGACGTAGCCGGCGACGGCGGCGTGGATGGTGTGGTCGCGACCCATGATAGTATTCTCACCGGGGTGCCATATCGTACCGCGCTGCTTGTAGATGATGTTGCCGGGGATGACATACTGGTCTAGGAGACACAAAGGGATTAGCACGTTGGGTCCTGGCTGAACAAACATGCAAAATGCCGGCATGGGGCGGAGTGGTTCGAGCTGTTGCGATGCGCCACTGAAGACATACCACCGGTCTTCTTTGCGCCCATCTTCTTCATGATGGTCTTTTTCGACTTGAGCTTGTAGGCACCCTGGGACTTGACGGAGGCATAACGGCGACCCTCCACAGCGGCATTGGCAGCAGCCGGCGAGGCAATTCGGAGGCTGGCAAGGCGGTCCTCGAGGGTCGTGGTCGTCGGCCTCAGCAAGGCGGCAAACGGCCGGCTACTGCTGGCAGCAGCCCGCTGGAGGGGCCGCTGCAGCCGTGTGAAATTCATTGGGTCCGATTCGCGAGCGTGTCTCGCGGCAATTGAACTGGGGGTGTTCGGACGGGCAACTAAAGAGTGATCCCGTAACCAAGACGGGACGAGCACTGCGCAGCTCTCAGGTGTTGGGTGCCGGGGTGGAAGTTTTCTGCTTAGTCAGCGAGACAGCCTGATAAGATACTGTAGCAGTGAGACGCGGTGCGGAAGCTGGGCTTGGCGCATCATGCATGGGTTTGGAACCTTTTGTCTTAACTTGGGCTGCGAGTTGCAGCTCAGCGGAAATGTTGCTGCGACTGCCGATTTTGGGCGGCGTCTGTCGCCATCCTCGGCCGTCTTTCACAGCGTCTTCCTTTAGCAGAGCAATGAAGGGAACCCTGGCGCTTGAAACATAACTGAACACCTTGCCCCTGGAAACACGATTGTGGACGAGAACTGCCGCATTACGGCGGTGCTCAGCTGGGAGTCTTCGGTTGGTTCCCTGATTGCTGGGAGTACGCGTAGGATGGTGAATGTGGTGCGATCCATTCAAGTATGGGCGGCAGCGGTGGATGACGAGGAGCAGGCCCACGCTATGGGACATCACGAGACCTAGAAGGCGAGGCAGGTCTTATTTTGACAGCGTCTCTGAAGCTTTTGAGGAGGGGAAGAAGGGTCACTGTTTTTGCCGGCTCTGAGTAGCAGCGCACGCCTTCGCTCCTGACCGTGGACTTCTGCTGACATGAATGGCCTGTGACAGTGTCTTGCTGCATCCAAGACCGCCTTCTAACAGTCCTGACCCGTCAACTCTGGCCTTTCTGTCATCCCACATGCGAGGGAGTCATTCTGGAAACAAATAGATTTCTTCCGTCACCCCTCCCACTCTTCCTTTTCTCAGGAACGTTGGCCCAGGATGGATTCAGAAGGACTCTGAGTGTACATCCGTATCAGGGATCCATTGGTGAACTTGAGGTGGGGCCGTCTCGCGTGAAGCATAATTGCGCTATACCTGCTAGGGAAGTGCATTTTCCAGCAATCGCAGCCAAGATAACAGATATCAACTTCCACCATCATCATCGACGACCGTTGCCAGACAGAATTCCATCCAATCCGATATCCGAGGCATAATTGCACGCAATGCGTCTCTTCGCCCTTCTTCTTCTCGCCCTGTCGAGCGTGACCTCGGCCCAATTTGGCTTCTTCGACCAGATGTTCGGTGGTGGAGGGCAGCAGCACCACGGTCACGGCCACGGCCACCAGCGCCAGCAAGCCCAGAACGTGCCGAGCGATTCGTCCGTGTACCGCCAACAATATGCGCGATCACACTGTGACAAGTACCTGTGCCCGGACACTCTCGGTACGCTCTGCCTCAGCTATCCCAAAGGAGACCTCGGCATAGCTAATCGTCGACAGCATGCGTACACTTCCCGCACCACTGCCCCTGCGCCTGGCCGTCGCACGAGGACAAGTTTGAGCTCGCCGAGGGCCAGCGGATATGCGTCTCCCGGGGCGGCTTCAAGGCCGGCGAGGCGGCGAGGAAGGTTGAGCTGGCACGCAAGGGGCTATTATAGAGGCACGGAGCCGGTGTTTCATTTCCGTCTCGACACTATCGACCACATACAGTACAACTTGTTCTGTCAGACTAAATGCAAAACTCAGCGGGGTAGAACAATCAATAGCATGTCCCTTTGCTGCTAACATCAGGCCACATTACTAGTGCCTCTGGAAAAAGAAACGGTTGTAAGAGACTGCAACCTGTGCGGATATCAACCAGCCTACCCTCTGCTTGCCAGAAAAAGAGCATGCAACATAAAGCCAAGACTTTCAACCGTCATCGGCGGCCTCCAGTACTCCGGTCCAGTGGCTTGCATAAACTACCATGTTAACATCAGAGTCCCCTCCCACTACCAGCCTCTTACCCACATTTCCCTTCACAAGCCCCCCACCCCGACATCAGGACGACCCGTTCCCGTTCGCATTCCCCGGCAGAGGCGGCACCGGCGGCGCCCCATTTTCCTCCTCCTCCTCATCGTCCTCCTCCATCTGCTCGGGATGCCCCAGCAGCGCCGCCACGTTCTTCATCTCGTAATGCTTCTTGCGCATTTCTTCGAAGCGGCGATGCTTCTCGCGCTCCTCGGCGCTCAGGCCCACGAGATACTCCTCGCCGTCCGTGTCGTGCCCGCTGCCGTTGCTGTCCACATGCACGGCCCTTGGGCGGGAGGACGAGGATGACGGGGAGGCGGCGGCGCCGAATTCGTGCTCGGGGACTTCCTCCTCCGGCTCGCCCAGTGACAGCCGCGGGATGTCGTCCTCGGCTGCAGCCGTACCGGGCCTGCGCCTCTGCTGCTGCCCGACTCCGTCCAGCCTGTCCTTGTCGATGCTGTTGGGGTTGATCGGCTCCGCCATGTCGATGTCGCCGCTGTCGTCGTTGTCCTCAAGGTCGGACGGATCCTCAGCCGGGTCATAGTGCTTGGCATAGGGCGTCTTGGGCTCATTGATCTTCATCGTGCTGGTGCGCTCCTGCTCGGTCAGGTACAGATTGGCCTCGTCCCATTTCAGCCGCTGGCCCTCGCCCTCTTCGGCGTGGTCTGGCGGGAGCGAACTCTGCCGGCGGAAGCCGCCCGGCCGGGAGCCTGCGGCGGACGAGGAGCGCCGGTGACCGGCGTTGTATTGCGTGTTGGCAATCGTCAGCTCCTTGGCTTCCTTGGGCGTCAACGGGTGGTCTGAGTGGGTGTGCATGAGCGGCGCGTGGCCATGGCTGTCGACCGGGGAGACTGGGGGCGAGCCGCGGTACGAGTTCTTGAGGATGCCTGTTTATCACGAAGGGTCAGCGACATCCACATAGTATCTCTGTGGTGAAACAGCGGAGGTTACCTTTGGGGCGCGGGGCATTTGGTCCTGGTGGGGTATGTGTCGGCGTTGGGTTCGCCGCAGAGCTCGCCATCTTGTGTTTGTGTTGATATCTCCTTCTCGAAGATGGGGTAATTCTAGTCGGCAATTTCTCTTGATGAAGATGAAAAATGCTGCCTTGTCGAGGTTCGGGAAAACCGCAAGCACTAACTGACGGATGGGCAGCGAGGTCACAGGCGAGGTGAGGTGAGGTGAGGTGGAATGACCCTCTTGGAGGTGGGGCGCCACCGCCAATCTGCCAAGCGAGCAAACTTGGCCTGGCTGTGATGCTCCAGGCACAGAGCCAGCCGAACGGAGAATGGAATGAGGGTTCAGATGCGAGTTGACAAGGTAATGAGCCGCCCTATGAAGAGCTCGGCCTCGAGTTCAGGACCTCCTCTACGATGAAGAGGATAATTCTGATAATTCCCCCGACCTTTCCGCTAGCAACTCAACAACGTCACGGTGCTTGCGGGGTGCACTAGCAGGCAACAAGGTGTGGTACAGCGCTGGGTGGGGCGGCCCCAGCAATTTCCAGCGCCTTCTACGGTGGGACCCAGTATTTGATCGCCCGATCTGTTAAGCAACCTGGGGGCCGGCGAGTTCGTCTCGTTTTGCGCCCAGGGTTGAAGAGACGGATATTTAACCTGTGTGCCTACACTACGACTCTTTTCGGATGAAGACCCTGGTACTGTAGTTTTCCCTGGGAATCCAGCCGCCCGATGCCTCAGGGTGGCCTGCTGGTTCTGACCGAGTGGATAGTTGCTGCTCATATTACGTCATTGGACCTTTGAGAGAGAGACCATTTTCGGCTGCTCTCCAGACCATCTCGAGCTCGGGAACTGCCGGCTGCTACCTCCCCATATCGACAGCGCGTGCATGCACAAGCGGCAACCAAGCTCACCTCTACTAAACTAACGCACTTGGCAGAGTTGGCGATCCTTGAGCATCTGCTGCTTCAAGGCTGTTTCCATGATGATTCTGCCCATCCCACAGCTCAAACCCCTAAACCTTGGGACTGTCTCAACATCGTAATGAATCCATTATCTGCTTTAAACGGTACTTCTGTTCCACTACAAATGACACCAAGTGGAATGTCATAGATCAAGCTTGTCCACAGGCCTGACCTCTTTCTGGTTGTGGTAATTCTGCATGAAGTCGCCGTCGATATCCTCCTCGAAGACATCGACTTTAGTCGTGGCGAACTTGCGTGCGCTGACGCCTCTCTGGAAGAGGATATCCAGCTCGGCAAACGACCGGCCGGAGGGCTCGGGCACACGGAAGTAAGTGTAGATGATGCAGAGGAAGCAGATACCGCCCTGGATGTCAGTTAGCCCCTGACTGACTGATGGCGGGAAGCGAAGAGGGCACTCACCCAGAAGAAGCCGGCGTAGTTGCTCCAATCCCATGCTCCAGGGTTCAACATGTAAGGGGTGAGCACGCTGCAGATAATACCGACAATGATGCTTCACAGAAGTTAGTACAACTCGTGGAGCTGACGACTGTTGGGGAGAGGTGGACTCACTAGAGGATGCGGCCAAGAGCCACGGTCTTGATCTGCAGTCTGCGTGTAGAGATCTCGCTGACCAGCGAATAGCAGACGGTTCCCACCGTCAGCTGGTATGTCAGGGCCCAGCCAAGCATGATACTGCCGGTAGCAATGGATCCCTCTCTTCGGTGCGACTCGGGGACGAGGCCGAGGAAGCCCAGGATCATGAGCATGGCGCAAAGACCGCACAGGCCATAGAGGTAGAGAGACCGGCGGCCAATACCGCGGCTCATCATGAACCAGGCGCCGAAGACGCCCACCATGTTCATGCCGTACTGGCCAAGCGCAAAGCCGTATGCGTCATTAGAGTCGAGACCAGCCTGCTTGAGGAAGTATGTCGAGTAGTTGGAGAAGGAGTTACCGCTCAAGTTCTGGATGGCCCAGACCATGCAGACGATCTTCACCATGGTCAGAATGGGTGTCTTTTGCGTTTGCCAGAAGGAGGCTGCCTTACCTCAGTTCTCCGCAAGTCGTGCCCCTTGAAGCAGTCCCAGTAGCTAGCACCGCTCGTGGTCTTCTCCTCCAGAGCGGTGGTATGCACCATCATGTCGACCGTCTCGTCGGGATCAAAGTCGGTCTCGCGGTTCAGGCTGGTCAGGCGCAGCAGCGCCTTCTTCGCCTTCTCGAGTTTCCCCTTGCGGACCAGCCACCAGGGAGACTCGGGAGCAAAGAAGATGCCAATAGCCAGGGGAAGAGGCCACATCCACTGCAGCGCGTAAGGGATCCGATAAGCCCACTCGTCGTCCCGGCCAAGCATAGACATGATGACGCCGATACCGATGATCTGGCCGAGACCCCAGCAGAAGTTGACGTAGGTGGTCAGGTAGCCGCGCATCGCGACGGGGCAGACCTCGGAGGCATATGTGATGGTGAGGGTCTGGAAGACACCCCATGGCTGGACCAGATATTAACATCCTCTCGGATTCCTCACGTGCGGGTGCTAGTAGGGTTGCCTCTTACAATACCGCAGAGAATCTCAGCTGCCAGCAGCGTTTGCACATTCTGAGCCGTGAAGAACAGCGCCGTCCAGGCGTTGATGAGCATCAAGCACACGATGACGGTCCAGCGGTAGCCAAAGCGCTCAGATACCCAGCCGTTGATCAGAAGGCCGATGAGCTCTCCAATGTTGGCGCCCTAAGCGGATCCACCGGTTAGCCCGTCCGTCTCAGTTCGTCTCATCTCCGAAACCATGGGAGGAGGCGATGTAGGGCGGCTCGCACCGCACCCCATTCCCTGCCGCATCCATCATCGGTAAGAGCCCTGCACTTACATTACTGAGACCGGCTTGCCACGGCGCCGTCACTTCCCAATCGCCGTTCGGCAATTGCTCACCGTACTTTTTGCTGAACTGCGGGAATGCGTCTTGCGGGTCGTCAGTCTGCTATTCACAAATTCCACGAAATGGGGAAATACTCACAGAAATTGTTGATCAAGCAAACGTCGTAGCCTTCCATAACAATGCAGGTTGAAATGAGGATACTCCACGCGATGGCTTTAGGGTACAGGCGGATGCCCTGGAGAAGGGTCATGCTCTGCTCCTTCTCCGTCGCCATCTTCGCTCCCTGGATGACTCGGTCGGTGGCCTTGAGTTGCGAGAGCTCCCGTTCGTCGTCCACTGCCGCCTTTTTCTGAGGGCGCGATGCCCTCGGGCGCTTTGTTCGAAGCCATCCTGACGCTGACTGCCTTTCTCCTCCCCGAATGCGAAGTTGCAGTTAGGCAGATGCACAGCAGCGCGACACAAGAAACCGGGTTGCGGAATAGTCTTATCAACCAAGTCAGGGCACAGCGCTGCGTTTGAAAGCGCTGGAAAAGCCGTCCGGTCTGGGGAAAGAAAAGCTTAAGAAGCCGAACCCTTTCTCGACCCATGCTGCAAAGCCCCTAGCTGGGGACATTTCTCGAAGATTCACATGGGCCCAATGAACGGTGCTCTGAGGATCTGGAGCAGTGGAGTGGTGGTGGGGTTGGAAAGTGGGCAGCGTTGGAAAAGTTGGAGATCCCTGCCGAGTTCCTGGCTCCAACCTCCAAACTTGTTCCTGTGGCCGGCCATGGTTCCACCGGTTCGACAACCGCACAAGCAGCTACGACAGGAAGGGAAGGTGCATGCCGATGTTGTCGGTGTATCGTGGGCAGGCTGAGTTGACACGCAAAGAGAGGTTGGGCAGAAGAGCCAATATGGAAGTTGCCGGCGTGCCAGTAGCGCTGGCTTCGTTCTGGTCTTATTCCCCGCATCCATCTCCAGACACCGATCCCTGAAAAAGCCACACCGTGTGCCATGGCTTCTTGAATGATGCCCCAACTCCCGATGCGACCTTAATTTCTCCGGACTGCTTCCCCAATCCCCATTCTGTTTTCGCGGGGTGCAGACGCTACGGCGCACTAACGTTAAACTCTGACAGGTCCGAACTGGAGCCGGATCGTCGTTGCCAGGCATCCTCCACAAAAGGCGGGGCTTCTGCCAGCCCCTGGTCGGGAACAATTTCCCCACCGGCCACAGCGCGCCTTCCTCTTGAGCAACCCGACTGGCAATTATTTTGCGAAAGGGCGGCTCACTTGGGTCTCTCAAGGTCTCTTCCAGCTGTTCGGAACACACCACGAGACCCGACCCCACTGGCAGCCTGCTCCAACTGTGTCCAGGTCCTCCACGGGTGAGCATGCTGACGCCCGTTGGTGCGAGCGAGCGGGCGTCGACACCGCCGGCAGCCAATGCCACCCTCCTCCGGCACCACCACGGCCGCGTCTGCGCCGGGCTCGGCCTCGGCCCCGCGAACTTTGGCAAAGTTTGGATGGCGAGTGGTCACAGTTTCCCGAGAGCTTGGTGGTGGTTGGAGTTTGGGGTTTGGCTGACTCAAAGCAGCGTCAGGTGCCGCGAGCATCATCTCAAGTGTTGGTCCCCACTTTTTGTTTTCCCTCCCATCGACCACTCGCAGCGCCTGCGGGAATTGTCCGTTCTGCATTGCTAATCCTCCACTGAGCTCCAGGCGATAGAGTGACCCCAACATGTGGCAGATGTCTCAACGCGGGCATCCCTGCACACCGCCGGCCTGAAGATTCGTGTCACCACTGAGAGTACGTGAAGCCCTATTTTGCACATCTCTCGAGGTTGTGTTGCCCACTGACTTGACTCTTATCGTGGCAGAGATAGTTTAAGTTTGCAGGGAAACAGAAATGGGTCAAAAACGCCCAGAAGACGTTGGTCCCCTGGTCTCATGCCACTGTTCACGTGTCATCCACCGAGATTCTGACCTGGACGTGCTTTGAAGTGGTCTTCATCGATGAATCCAAGACCGTCATTCACGATGCATCTAGTCCTGACAGCGGGCCAGATGAGTTTGAAGCTGTCTGGGAGTCTTCCCCCGTCATCTCGGACCTCTTCTCTCATCAGATTCACCAGTGCCCGCCGGTAGCACCAGCATTCCGTCCCGGCTCACCCACGGATCGCTTGATGAT
The DNA here is from genome assembly GCA_031001845.1 of Achaetomiella virescens. Taxonomy (NCBI): domain Eukaryota; kingdom Fungi; phylum Ascomycota; class Sordariomycetes; order Sordariales; family Chaetomiaceae; genus Achaetomiella; species Achaetomiella virescens. The sequence continues at coordinate 140,459 of JARNGD010000034.1, forward strand.
CTCGTCTGCTGTCCTTGACCCCGGACCCTCCTGCCCCGAAATGGCCCCTTGTTAACAGAGAAGAGGCCCATCTCTTCCAACACTTGTGCAGAAGCTCGCGAGATGGGTAACGTCCCCAGCAAACCCAGCACTAACACGACTCATGGCTGACACCCGACGCAGCTTGACTTGTGTGATCCACAACGTACTTCTTACCCCATCACTCAGGAAGATGGCCACTATGGATGCCCGCAGGAACATTCGAGGTTATTGTGCCGCAGCTGGCCAGGGACAGCCCCATTCTGCTGTATGCCATTTTCGCTCTGTCAGCGCGGCACCTGGGTCAGACTCGCAGTGATGTCAACCTCAAAGACAAGTACAACGAACTTGCCAACGGATATAACGCGGCATGCCTCAATCTGATGAAGGGACTCTTGGATACCACCAGTACCACTCTGGCTTCACTGAGCACCTCTTTGCAGCAACCATCATTCTCCAAGTGATGGAGGAGATGAACGGTGGACCTCCCTGTGGTTCTTCTGCGAAGGTGAAGGCTAACTTGCTGCCATAGCTGCGCGCCCTGCGTGTTGATGCCCATAACCACGACGCTGATCGGGGGCACCTTCCGGGCATGTACCGCTTTGTCGAGTCGCAGTCTCTGGAGCCCGGACTCTTGGTGCAGCGTCATTCTGGGTCGGATTGCGCCAGGAAATTTACAGTGCCGTCACGAAACGGCAGCCGGTATGCCTGAACCTCGACCATCCCGACCTGGTCGACCGCTTGCTCAGCCCTGCGGACGATGACACCTGGGCCAACCGGGCCGTGGTGCATTGCGCTGACGTTCTAAATTTTTGCTTTGATGTTGATCGACCACGTTGGCGATGGACGAGTTGGACGCGTGGAACCGGCTCTGGCTGGAGAAGCAGCCGCGATCATATGATCCCGTCTTCAAGCAAGACCGACGTATGGCAGTGTTTCCTGAGATTTGGTACCATCGCAGCTGTCAAGGCAGGTCTTTTCCCTCACCCTGCCGAGGAAAACCACCCCGCTAACGAAACGGGCATCCCTCTCAACAGTGATCGGCGTTCAGCATCATCTCCTAGCAAGGCTCTTCCTGTTAGGACATCGAATCGGGCCGGGAACCCCTGTCACGGCTCAGGAAAGACGCGAGATCGAGGTTTGTCCAAGGGCTTTTTCCTCGGCATCGATTGAGTACTGATTCCGGTAACCAGGACGGCATCCGAGAGGCTGTGCGGGAAGTCTGCGGCATTGGGCGAGGGAACCAGTGGACACACCCGGCATGTTCACAGCCTGCATGGCCATCTCAGCTTGTACGTCACCATATCCGGTTCGAGGTGAACCTCACAAGGCTGACACACGCACGGTGCTTATTTCCAGCGGGTCGAAGACCAAGAACGCAATGCTGGCCATCACTGGAGCAGACCCAGCAAGACCACGCCGGCGACCGAGGGCTTCATCGAGAATATGCTGAAGGCCTGGGGGCGCCTTACTCTTCTGGTAAGTCCCAATCTCCATTCTCGTTTCGAGTGTTTGCGACTTGTGCTAACCGACCCAGACCGAGAGGCAAGCACAAAGGAGCGTGAGAAGTTGATGGCGGTCCATCGATAGCGGCATACGCCGGCCTTCCCTGCCACACAGGCCCGCCCGTCCAACACCTCGCGGAAAATTGCCACGGACAGTTCTGAACAGGGTCTGGGAACGCCCACTGGTCCAAGAGGGACGATCAACAGACGTCGAGCCGCGCATTTTCATCCGTCCAGCTTCCACAACGGGAAAGTAGCCGCGGTTCTGCAACGGGAGTACGGAGGAGCTTGCATGGAACAACCGAGGGGATGTTAAATACTGGATTTTCATTTGTGGGTTTTCACCGTACAGTGCTCCGTACGCTAGCAAACTGGTGGCGCCGCGTCGAAATTCAGTGCCTCGCAGATCCTGGAGGTTTCCCCGGCCGCTGGTGTGAAATCGTTTTCGGACCATGATCCCAGGTCCCACGGCCCGCTCGGCGGTGATATGGGGGAGGCGATAAGCGCCATGCAGATTCGGGGTCCTGTTCGGGCGACATGCTTCTCTTGTACGTCGCACCACACATCGCATCTTATTGTCCCCGACCCGCCTCTTGTTGACCCCTTCTTTCTCCTGGTCCTGCCAAGCTTCCAGAAAAAGAGCCATGAGCTGAACGTCCTCACCCAGCTCGGGCCGAAGATCTTCGATCGTGCATGGGGTTTGGTACTGTACATTTACCTAGGTACGTAAGGTAGTTTTCAGGGTTCCTGCCCACTTGCAGCCTTGAGTCGGGGAAACTTTCCTGTTCCGAAAAAGGCAATACATATTTTTGCCCTTGTGGAGAGCCTCCCCGCCACAGCTTGCACCACCTTGTCTCAAAAGAGCAAGTCTCTCCGGTTTGGCAGAAATCCAGGCTGCATCGGAACCCGCATCTCAAACTTGGGTGGGGAGGGTCATTGGCCACGTGGGGATTCCTCCTCCTGTCTCACAAGTCTCAACCACTCAGGAGGGGAGGATCTTATCTCGACTTATGGTTGAATACAGATCTGTGGAACGATAGGAGCATGTTTCTGCTCTTTTTCTCCATCTGGCCCTCGCTGGTTTGCGCCCAGCCTTGGGATTAACAAATCCTGTGACGTGAATTGACTCCTTCGACTCCATCACGGAGCCGTCCAGTAGGGTTGGCGGGCAGTTCATGCCGCGCCTGTCCATTGTCGCCTTGGTTCCCCTTGTCGTCCGAAAATTTGATAATCATTCTGAGGTGGCGCTATAAGATGGGATGTGTTCCTGCCTAAACAGCTTGTCCAGCATCTTGATCTTCCATCTCCAGCACCAGGACTTCAACCATTTCAAGACGTGACTCCCAAGACACACAGCCACACCAAACACAAGGTGGTATCAGACTGAACACCTCCGGATCCTCAGCCATCAGCGTTTGTACATACACCCTCACTAGACCACTCGATCATCACGGCTCTAATTACCCGTGCAAGTCCTCAGCAAACCCGGGACCCTCTTTCTCTCAAACCGCAGCAATGGCAGCCGCCGTTAGGTCCGCCCGGCTTTTCGGGATGGCGCCGCCCTCGAGGCCATCTCGGATGCCGTTGACACAGTTAACATTCTCAAAGGCATCACAGCCACCGAAGGGCCAGCTTTCGACGCGAGCCCCAGTTCGATGCCGAGAAGGACAAGTCCGCATTTCGGCAATACGAAGAGGCGTGCGACCGCGTCAAGAGCTTCTACGCCGAGCAGCACGCCAGCAGACCGTGGCGCACAATTTAGCCGCACGCGAGGCTTCTACTCCCCTTCGCGGAAGAGGGTTGAGAGATGACAGTCTGGGAGGCTATCGAGAAGCTCAACACGCTCATCGACGACAGCGATCCGGACACAGAGCTCAGCCGATCCAGCACCTGCTACAAAGCGCCGAGGCCATCCGTCGCGACGGCAAGCCGCGCTGGATGCAGCTGACGGGGCTGATCACGACCTGGCAAAGCTGATGCTCTTCTTTGACGACTGCTGCGAGGGCCAGTGGGACGTGGTCGGGGATACGTTCCCCGTGGGCTGTCGGTTTTGACGAGCGGTGCATTTACCCGGAGACGTTTCAAAGGCCATCCGGATTCGCGACATGAGGTGTACGGCACGAAATACGGCATGTACGAGCCCGGGTGCGGCATGGACAGGCTGATGATGAGCTGGGGCCACGACGAGTACCTGTACCTCGTGCTCAAGGACCAGAGCACCCTCCCCCGCGAGGCGCTGGCGATGGTGCGCTTCCACTCATTTTATCCGTGGCACAAGGAGGGCGCGTACCGGGAGTTTATGGCCGTGGGTGACGGTGTTGTTGAACGCTGTGAGGGCTTCAACCCGTACGACTTGTACAGCAAGTCGGACGATGTGCCGAAAGTGGAGGAGTTGAAGGTGAGATCCGCTGTGACTGTGAGGCATGGCTGTTGAAGAGTTGCTAACGACTGGGACAGCCGTACTATCTTGATCTTATTGATGAGTTCTTCCCGCAAAAGGTTATCAAGTGGTGATCCGTTCCAAAACGTGGCAGGGCGGGGGGGATGAGAATACTCTCTCGACAACGCTGGACAAGACTATAGTACTGGGCGCCCTTGCGACTTCCTCCCATCCCATGTTTCTAGTCTAGCTCCTAAGCCCAATCAAAAAAAGAAAAAAAAAAGACCGCCGTTACCGAGAGACAAATCCAGCCAGTTGCTCGGTGATACCTTATCCCCCCGTGACGAGTCGGGCTAAGCGTCTATAGTTGCCTCCGCTGACCACCATCCTGGATGCTCGCAATGATGGCAATGTTTAGCGGGCATTTAGTGCAACGACAAGGCTGTAATCATGCTCGTAGATAATAATCTTGAAATGAAGCACTTACTGTTTCTTCAGTGCTCAAAGCGGCTGCGAATGATGACATCGAGGACGTCGATGAGACGAGGCGGGTGGTTGCAGAAGATGCTGATTCGGGTTCGCAGATTCCTCCGGCAGCCGCATTTGATGGGCAAGGGCGACCCATGCACATGTCCGCCTCAAGCTAGAAGAGGTATCTCCGCAAGGACAGCCCTCGCAAATCCGCTTCCAGAGACGGGAGTAGTTCATGATCTGCCAAGGATTGGGGACGATGGGCATGTTGAGAGTTGCGAAAGGGCGTTGGTCGGTTTGGTTGGTTGGTTGAAGAGAGTTACCCTCCTGTGGCAGAGACCTGGGGAGGGCGTGACTGCTTATCCTAACGACGCACTGCGATTGCTCACTGATTGCTGCCTGCAGTTGGCTTGTGATGCGCCGTTGTGCCGGCGTCTTTGTTCTGGCGGTCTGGATAGAATATCAACATCAACATCTGCCCCCCTCTTCCTTTGCCAGTGCCGTCTGCTGACAAATGTCCCTTAACAGTTGTTTCGGGGCAAAAGATAGGGTCCAACGGATCAAAGAGACTCTTCGCAAATACTAGCACCGCCAGCTGCAGTCTGTTCTAGCTGGGACGTCAACATCTGCCCACGTCTTTCGTTACTGGTGCTACTTATCTGCTAGCCAATGTCTCTTATAGTTGTATCAGGGCAACCTAGGTTCTAAACATCAAATAGACTCTTTAACAATGCTGATACACCCTGTTCTAGCTGGATTATTGATATCCCACCACTCTCTCATTGTCGGTACTCTCTCATAGCCAATATTTCTTGTAGTTGGTTCGGGGCAACCCAGGGTCCGCCGAATCTAAGAAGTCCTTGCAACTGTTGGCACTAGTACCTGTAGCTTGGTGCCTCCTATCTGAGAGGCGAAGTTTGTCTCAGATGATTGCTCATAACATTGGCGAACTGCCTTGTTATAAAGCAAAACCAGAGTGAAACAATCTCGGATAAGCACTCAAAATCTTAGAGATTATTTTTCTACACTAAATGAAAACCATAGCGAAGTGGTCTTGGACAAGTGCACAAGACAACAGGGAGTTCTTCACACCAAACCAACCCTGAGTAGCTTATCTTCCTTGAACATCATATGCATTTTTCTGCCCCAGCTGGCAATGTGTCTTCGTATCAACAACCCCTTCAGGGCTACAGGACCATTGAGAGGAGAGAAGTCAAACCAAAGATTTGGTCATTCTCGTTTTCCTTTCAGTTTTTGAGACGCTCCAATTGCGTGTATTTCGCACTCTTTGTACAATCATCAGACAGGGGTTTGGCCTTTGGAGTCAGAAACAGCCGCTTCACATGGTGCTGGGAGTGGCTGATGAAAGGACGGAGGGGAATGGTGTTTGCTAAAACTAGTTCCGTCTTCAATGCTTGTCTCGGCTGAAAAGAACAAAGCGACTGCGGGCGGCGGTGTGTCGCCGGAATCTTTGCCAAATGCAGTATCCGGGAGTGTTTTCCTGCCAGCCTTTGGCTGTCAGTTTGCGTTCGCTTGTCAGGGTAAACAAGATTGGCTTCATTGAACTTAACGAATGCTGAATCTGAGCCATTACCACCCGCTCCATCGTTTGATCTCCTCACAACCCAAGAGCTCGTCAGCCCTCTTTTCTGGCTCGCCAAAGGCACCCGACATTCCCACCGTCCCAACCCTGCGGCCCCATTCAATGACCATGGAGTCACCTTCCTGAGCGGGAGGGAAACAACATTCCCAGATCCCTACGATGGTTTCGCTTATCTGGGCAACAGCTTGGCCCGTCGGCACACGTCAGGCTCCAACCCAGCATCGTACGAGCTCTTTGACTCCAACTCACGCCGGTGGCTGGAGGTCGCGCCACAAACAAAACGGCGAGGTCGACTGGGGGCATCGTGGCGACGAGGATCTCGAGCAGTCGCTGGGGTATCACGCGGCTCTTGCACCGACTTGTCAACGACCTGCCGCCGGACGTGCTCGCGGTTGACATGAGCGAATCGGGCAGGCTCCTGGACATAGACAGATGCAGTGTACAATGGCGCCTATTGCACCTCCTATCCCTCGGTGGATGAGTACCAGTTCCCAGGGTCTGCCCAGAGCATAGGGATCTTGCTCCGCCCGGACCTGACTGTCATTGATCGTTCAGCGAGTTTGGAACAGACAAGGTCTCCTAATCTGCCCGGTGCCGGACGAAGAGGGGTCGCAGCCTTCAAATCGGCGGCGTGCAGCACTGCTTACGGTGGCTTCTGGGTAGAGATCCAGATCATGGCGCGACTTCCCCTCCCCGCTCATCCTTGCGCTTGACTCGCTGATCCTCGAGGAGCTGACGGAGCTGGGAGTCGTTCGCTTCACCACTCCCTTCATCCAAGCCCAGATACCGGACAGCACGTGCCGGGCTTTTCAAATTGCAATAGCTCCGTTGGCTGATGGAGCTCGTCGACGAGTTGAACCTCCAGTTAGGGGTGATGCACCAAGATATCGCGGCCCGGAATCTATTCATCAACCTTGTTACCGACTCCATCCTGCGGTTCGACTTTGACTGTGCCTCCTTAATTGGCCGGCAGAAACCAGCAGGGATTATCGGCTAGATACCCGAAAGGAACGTCGTCAAGGGGGTCATGTTCTTCCTCGACCACATCATCACCCGCGACACGAAATACGACTAACGGTGGGGGAAACGACACGGATTCCCAGAAGAAAATGATCAAAGACAGATCAAACTGGATCTAGTACCGCGAGGTCGAGTTGGACAGTGACGTCTCGGTCTTCTACGACGAACTCTTGGTTGTGGTGCGGAAGCGCAGCGAGGGCCCGCCTCACCCACTTATGCAGGCACCTCGCCAAATTGACTGCCGACCCGCCCCAGGATGTCGATCAGAAAGGTGTATCCTACATCGCTGGCCAAGTCTTTTGAAGAACCAGGGCTCGAGGTGGGCCGCCCTGTCCTGCACTGGCAACGTCCGCCCAAGTCGAACGTGGACATCGTCTGCTTGCGACGGGGAGGTATGCCGACGAGGAGCCTCCGAGCGAGCCCACCCCGGTCCCAGACCCAAAGCGAGGTTTCCCTTGGCCCCCGACTCTGCTGACCCAGTCGAGATTGAAGCGAACGCACCGCCGCCGTGCTGGAGCAAAAGGGCGAACCCGGTGCCCAAGCAAGACAAGGGCGAAGAAGACGAACCGGAAGGAGGTTCAGTCGTGTAGGCAGGGAGGGTAGATAGAAAGATAGGATGGTGTGCCATCCTTTGTTCCCTTGAGCCCCGATAACTGTCTTTCTCCAGCAACTTCGATGGCTAGAATTAACGTGAATACCCCTGAACCAGCACCCATTGTTCTCGCTTTTTTCCTACCAGCGCAGAATCCACAACCCTCGTTCCTGGACTGTTCAAGATGGCATTTATCACGCGTTATCTAATGATATGCTTATTACTCACATTCGAGGCTCGGTGTCTCTCAGCCGGCTTCTCGGCAGTCAATTCCCGAAAAAGTCATGCTCAGTGAGTGCCGGGCGACCTACCTATCATCCACTGAGGATGCTTTGGAAAACAGGGGATGGCGAAGGTGGTTGGCCTCGCCATCAACAGAGCTGACTTCACCTGGTTGAGGGAGTACTTAGAGATTGGGGACAGAGGGCCTCGGCCTTCGTTCTAGGCTCAAGGGAATTATAGGGGTGGTCGGAATACTCGAGGCACAGGCAGTAGTCTAATTAGGCTGCAGGAGGTCTGGAACCCAGGACTCAGCATTGGATGCGTGGCGCAGGGAAGGGCCGAGGGAAGAGGGGAACCGAGACGAGACGAAGCCAAAAGATGCGATGATTGACGGGAATGTGGTACGGAACTCGAGGCACTCGAATTTTAGTGTACCGTGCACAACCATGCACCACGAAGGCCAATAACTTGTATGGAAGTCGTCTCCAATGCGTCTTCGTCGGAGTCGTGCGCCCTGCCCCCGAGATCGTCGTGGGGTCGCTGCAAGCCGAAGGTGCGTCGTCGATTTTGATTGCCTGCACAAATGTGCGCAGGGACCAAAGCTTTCCACAAGGATCGCATTGAATCTGGTTGAGTGGCGGATTGTCGAGAAAAGCGGCTGCTCGACGAATGTTGTACATCGACCTCCGCCAACCGAGTAGAGGGGCATGAATTTCGGCATGTGCTGGGTGGGGTGGCCATGGAGGGTTGGCTGCGCGACTACAGTTGCGTCGTGATTTGCCATCTGTCAGCAGGCGCCATTAGCAGCTGGCCCAGATCACTGATTGATTCGATCCCCTACTTGCGTCCCCGCAACCGATGACTTCATCCTACTCGATCTGCTCCAGGGCCTGGGATGTCATGCTCCGGCCGCGGTGGGCACGCGGTAGCAGTGCCTGAGGCCGCCGCCACTTCGGAGCTGTGTCCTCTCCCGCGTCCAGCGCCATTCCTTCGTTTTCCTTGTGCCGAGCATTCGAGAATTTCAGGGATCCGGCATATCTCGACTCAGAGTGAGGAACTTTATCGACTCTGCAACGGCGAAAGATGGAGCGAGCGGCTGCGGCGAGGCGACAAGCGAGTCTTTCCAGTCTCGCGCTATTTCTTCCGGTTCCTCGTCCGCAGAAAAAGACCCTCTTTGTTTCCTCCCCAGCTGAACTTCCAGTTGAATGAACATCACAATTGAGCTGACCCAAACGACCGGCGCCACCCAACCCCTACGACGCGTAGGTCAACCATCCCGTCACAGATCGCCAACAACGACACTCGGTGCCGGCAGCTGTTCTGGGGCCTGGCTAGCGTGGGCATGCCAACGCCCACCGCCGCCACCCTCCCGCTGCCGTCTGCATCCGCCTCGCGAACCCATTGGCCAATTGCCTGCTGTCATCCTCACACGTCGCACCGGGTCTCAGCTTTCCTCCCTCCTCCGTACCTGTACCTGCGGCGCTTCACCCCCCTTCACCTTTCTGTCCGACAGTCAGCCGCCGTGCTTCCACGTCCGAGGAGTCTTTGCTCCGTGGTCACACCCGCCCCCTCGTCGCGCTCGCCCGCCCACGCGGCTGGCCCCTCGCCACAATAAGCGTTCGACACCCCCCCATCCTTTCCCAGACACACCCCTTGTCCACGATGGGCGCAAGTCCAAGTCAGCCTCGCACTCCCCGCCCAAGCAGGACCTCACGGCCTGCAGCGACCTCGAGACGGCCCTCCGCCCCGAAGTCCACCTACGCCGGTCGAGTCGCCGCATGTCCAAGACCATGCAGCCGGAGGACACCGGCCGTTCGATGCCGGGGAACATGCTGGGACTCAGGTGCGAAGAGGGCGTGGACCCCAACAGCGAGGAGGTACAGGAGCGCAAGAAGGCCGCCAAGGAGGAGATGCAGCTGGCCATCGAGGGCCTCGCCAGGATGGAGCGCCGCCTGAGGAGCGCGACCAAGAGGCAGAAGCTCCAGATCGAAGAGGAGGCGCGTCTCTCCGAGGCCCGCGCGGCTGCCTTTGACTCGGCGTCCCGTTCCCAGTCGATCAGAGACGTGACCATTGGCCTGACGGCCACGCAAAGAGGACAGCTGCCCACGCCGGACGAGGAGGAGAAGGACAACTTTGCCAGGGACATGTCAGGGAAAGGCGAGGACCCCGAGGCCTGCAGAATAGACGCCCCAGAGGAGGCGCCCGATGTGCCGGAGCGCGGCGCCGCGAGGCCGCCGCCAGTCAACAGCGACTACCTGCCGCTGCCCTGGAAAGGCCGGCTGGGCTATGCATGTCTCAACACATACCTTCGCTCCGCCAGGACACCCGTCTTTTGCTCGCGGACATGCCGCATGTCGTCCATCATCGACCACCGGTATCCGCTCATGAACCCGTCCGAACCCGAGCACTTGGTCAAGAACCGGCCTGACAAGTCCCAGGAGCCCCGGAAGGAGTTGGGTGAACACTTCCTCCAGCGCCTCGGCCTTGCCAATGCGCGCGACATCGTCAAGATGCTGAGGTGGAACGACAAGTACGGCATCAAGTTTATGCGTCTCAGTTCCGACATGTTCCCCTTCGCCAGCCACCCCGAACATGGTTACAAGCTGGCTCCTTTGCATCCGACGTCCTCGCTGAGGCCGGGAGGGTAGCCGCCGAGTTGGGACACCGGCTAACGACTCACCCCGGTCAGTTCACGCAGCTCGGTTCCCCTCGTCAAGACGTGATAGACAATGCCGTCCGGGACCTGGAGTATCACGACGAGATGTTGTCCCTCCTTAAGCTGCCCGAACAGCAGGATCGCGACGCCGTCATGATCCTGCACATGGGCGGCACCTACGGAGACAAGGCCGCGACGCTCGGCAGGTTCCGCAAGAACTACGCCAAGCTCTCGCCTTCGATCAAGGCCCGCCTCGTGCTGGAGAACGACGACGTCGCTTGGAGTGTGCACGACCTGCTCCCCCTGTGCGAGGAGCTCAGCATCCCCCTGGTGCTCGATTACCACCACCACAACATCGTCTTCGACAGCACCCAGTGCCGCGAAGGCACGCTCGATATCAGCAACCCGGTCCTGCAAGAGCGCATCGCTGCTATCTGGCGACGCAAGGGCATCAGGCAGAAGATGCACTACAGCGAGCCCTGCCCGGGCGCCGTCACGCCCCGCGACCGGCGCAAGCCGCCCCACGTGTCATGACGCTGCCGCCCTGCCCTTCAGACATGGACCTCATGATCGAGGCCAAGGACAAGGAGCAGGCCGTTTTCGAGCTCATGCGCACCTTCAAGCTGCCCGGCTTCGACGGTTCAACGACATGATCCCACACGAGCGCGAGGACGAGTCCCGCCCTGCGCCCACGGTGCCGGGCAAGAAGAAGCAGAAGCCCGCCATCAATCTGAAGCGGAAGCGGGCGTTTGATGAGGACCCCATTGAGCTGAACGATGTTGGTGCAGGGGCGGATGATCAGGAGCAGGTCCTTACCGCCCGAGAGGTGTCAGAGGAGGACTATGCCATGGGCGGGCCGGATAGGAGAGTCTACTGGCCGCCCGGGAGAGAGGACTGGCTGAAGCCCATGCGGAGAGGCGCGAAGGCGCTCAGGGCAGATGACTCGGAGATTGGGTAAGTATTGGCTGCATCACATCGCATCATACCATCCCATGTACAACAACAAGCTTACGGCGTTTGGGACGGATTTGTTTGGGTTGGGTTCAGGCAACACGCATTAGCAAAGGCTGTTTGGGTATGGATGTTAGGTCTGGAATTTTCGGCACAACATACAGATTGCCGATTGCGCAATGCGAGGGATCATGACCATTCTTCCCGCCTTCATTCCCAGCCTGAACTTGCCAAGTGGGTTATATTGTTCTTGACCTGTACGGAATCTGGCCCCCCTGGTTGGATCCTGAAGAGTGCAGCGGAGATGTACCACTACGTTCCTTATGTTACCCATCGCTTCGCCACGGATCGCCTCCTGCAAGGACAAGGATCGGATGTAAGCGCCGTGCTCCGGCCGGCCGATCTTGGTCGGCCTACCACCATGCTGGTATCATGCTGCAGAGGGATGGATCGGCGTTTACCAGGAAGGCGGGGCTGTGCAGCCGCCGAGAGAGAACCTCTTCTCCGGGCGAGAAACGTAAATTCCCTCGCCATCTCCTAACCTGCAAATAACGTTTACATGACCTCGTGGTTTCCGTCAGGGGCCAAGGTGTCTTCCATTGGGACGCTGTCCTCCCTTCCCAACCCCCACTACACTCGTAATCAACTCCCGTCCTGAATTCAAAGTTCCCCCTGAAGTTGCCCCATTCCCATACCGCCGCCATCCCACGCAAACGCAGACCACAACGAGCGCCAGGTCCTCGAATCGGTGTTCTACTCCCAAGACCCAACAAGGAAACGGACGGCCGTCGTGGCCGTAACCCCTACGCGACCACCACCTCGCCGCGCAGCTCCTTGCAGCGCGGGTGCGCGCACGTGCCGCAGAAGAGCGTGCTCTTGCCGCAGGCCACGACGCGCTCGCACCCGCAGGTCGTGGACTGTGACATAAGGGTGGTTGCTCAGGCGTAGCTAATTCGGGTGCCGCACATTTTGATGACACCGTTTTTTCCCCTTTCGTCTTGCTGAGTGAAGATTCGGGTGTCCAATGGAGTGGCGAAATTGAAACAAATCCTGATGTTGGCTGATGGCTGATGGATGATGCTGATACTGATGGTTATGTGTCAGTGGTCACTTAATGTTGCTTCTGGTTGTGCCGTGCAGGGACAGCGGGTCTTGGGGGACATACTAAACTCTAAGAAATGCAAAAAGGCAAATGCTCCTCTCTTCTTCCGTGATGCTTACAATCATTTCAAGCGAACGATGTCGTATTAAAGCAACAGCTCCAGGCTTCTGCGCTGCTGCAGGCAACCCTCCAAGGCTACCCAAGCGGCATGTGCCGAGAGCGCCGGCAAGGGCGGGAATGCGTTTGTATGGGCCTGTCGTTTGGATTGCGCGCCGTGTTGGCTGTGGGCTTTCAGCTCAAGAAACGGCGGTCTAGAAAGGTCTGGAGGGCTTCCATGCTACGGCGGTCAGTCTTTAAGGCATCCGGACAGGTGGGCTGCTCCTGCGTCGCTGCCAACCCGGACGTCAACATGGCTGCCGAATTAGGAAAGCACGATGATGAAATGTGTCTGGGCTCTTTGCGCCCTGCCGGTCTCTGATTGGCAGTCTTTGGGGGTTTCTACTGCCAAGGACGATGAAACAAGATACGTCATTGTGCGGTCGTTGGGCTGCCTGATTGGCTTGGGCTTGGTGACTTTCGTGCCCAGAATCGAGATTGCACCAAGTCCCATTCGTCAACAAATCGTCGATGCAAGTGCCTGGCAAAGAAAAGAGAGCAATGAAAACAGGACAACAGAGTTAGAAGATTTGACAGGCTAAGTACGAATGGCAAGCATGGCAGCCCATGATGTCGATTTGAGAAAAACCTATAATCAGACCCTTACAAAGCTCATGTGGTTGGCGAGTACGTGGCAAATCCTCAGATTAGGGGTCGCCTTATCCTTTTCCCTCTGACTTTCTCCTCGCTGCCCTGTCGATCTTTCTTGGATGCGGGGCTGTGCACTTTTTTTTTTATATCTACGCTTCACCCTCAAGTTGATTCCTTTCCCTCAGCTGCCTCTGCTCGTTTGAATGGCTCACGCAACCGTCCGTTCGAGGGGTGGCTAAGGAATCTTTCAGTCGGCGGCTGGTGGTTGGGCGATTCCTTCCAGCGCGACATCTACCATTCCACCACTCGGGCCCGGCTGCCATCGGGATTGCGCGCGACCCACTTCTGGGGGATCCAGTCGCGGTAGGCGCTCCTGCAGCTGAAAGCAAACCCATTCTAGTAGCGCTCGATGGGCGAGATGCGAATGGGCAGCGCTCTGCTGGCGGCTTGCCTCTCGAAGACCTTGCGGCCGCGCGAGGTTGAAGTCGATAATCACCACGCTGGATACCGCATTGGAAGGCCCAGAACGCGAGATTATCACATTTCGGGTTTCAATGTCTCCGCGCTCTACTCTGCCGTACCACCAAATGGCAATATCGGCCTCGATGGTGCGTGCTAGTATGTCGAGGCGCTTGTCTTGGGGCGGGAGGGAGGCGGTACTTGGGCGGGTGGTGCTTGTCCCACAATCCGGCAGGGTCGATGCCGTGGCGGGTCAGGCCTCGAGCATGTAGCATCACATCTCGCATGCATTCTCCGTAGACGTATTCGATGAGAATCATGCGTACCCACCCCTGCTGGCCAGGGGTGCCAGTCGGAAGCGGGAACGTCCACGAGCCGTAATAGCGCGGGACCATGTCGCCTTGGAAACAAGCAGGGATGGCCTCGTAGGTGGCGGCCTCACGACTGTAGTCCATGTCAGAGAGATACATACAGTCGGGGTAGCTTCGCTCTCGGCTAGCTGATACCCGAATCTGTCATAAAACTTGCCGACTTATTGACGGGATCTATCCGCGTCAAGGTAGCAACTAGCCACGTACGCGCCCACAGCCATTTTCCTTTGCCTTGCGGCTGATTGCACGAGCGATGGTCAGGACATGGGATTTCGCTCGGCCGGCGCGGCGGTCTCGAGAAGAGGGTTTGAGAGTACAGAACTGATGTGGTCCGCTTGATGCCGGTAGTCTTCATCCATCACGCCAAGGACGGGCTCTCTCACCGGATTAGCATTTTCATAGCATGCTCCATATTGCTGAGGTGGTGTGTGGCTCCGTAGTTCCAGCTTGATGCCGGGCTGATACGGCCATGAAGCGCCCCGTGTTGCCATCCTCGATGCCCAAATGGAGGGGTGGGAATGAGGAGGCAGAGAGAGAAGTGCAATGGGGCGATTTGGTCGAAGCATAGCTATGGGTCAAGGCCGAACGGACTTGGGTTAACACCTGGTAAAAATGATAATGACGCATACGTGTATGATAAGCGAGTGAGCCAGACAAGCGAGTGAGCCAGACAAGCGAGTGAGCCACCTAGGTTTTTTTTGCTTTGGATTTGCGGGAAAGGTACCCAAAAATTGTTAGTGCATCTTAACAATTTGTTAACGCCTTTTCGCATGTAGCCGTACTAAAAAGTGTTAGAGTGGCTCACTCGCTTGTCTGGCTCACTCGCTTATCATACACGTTAATAGGACAAGATTATCGGATGATGGCTTGCCTTATTATTGGTCTTCTTCTTTTTTTTTCTTCTTTTTTTCCCTTCACCGGCCTCATGCCCTACTGTAGATCCACGCGTCCCGTCCTGTCTCGGCGGGTGTAGCTCGTGGTGGCACGTGCGTGCGACATTTGGTCTTCTTGCTGTGCTATACTCCTGATTTCGACGACTTTGGGCTTCTCTCACATCACTAATGCAGCAAATGCCGGCCAAGCCGCACACCGCCTCGGTGCAGCTCTCGTGAGACCATATTCTCCTGGGGTCGTCAGCATCACTCTGACACCGCATCTGCCATGCAGAGAGTAGCTGTCACTTGAAGCAACATCGCCCGTTGCTGCATACTAAACTCTCCTGTCTTGTATCCCCCTACAAGTTCTTCGTCGTTCTTTGAGTCTACTGCCTTTACTCTGGATTGACATGCAGTGAGCCTAACTTATCCTGATAAGCTGAGAGATCAAACAAACAGAGAGACAAACAGGAAACGAAACACACACCTCCCAAGGCCTCATGAAACAATGTGTCGGCCTCTCATGTTCAACGTGCGGGAGCCCTATTGCCCTGGCTATGGCTTGTTGCCCACTGAGCTGCTTCACGTCTGGTTCACTAGCTCTAGGATGACTCAGTTCCGTAGACGTAGCTTTGGCGTGGGTAACTACATGTCTAGATCAGCTTTTGCCATCTATCTCCACTGCGTCGGGCTATAGCTAAGATTACTCTCTAATAATTTCGCACCACTATTGTTGGTCTCAAGATTATCGCTGGTATTACCATGTCGGGATTCCCGTTGACCGGCGCGAAATCTCGCAATCTTGGAAGCTTCCCTGGTGTTCGTTCTCGTTATCCAAGCACTCGCGCTGGATCTAGACACCATACAGAGAAATCATGTTACAAGGTGCCCTACAAAGAATCTTTGTTCCCTGCCACTACATATATTCCAGCCGGCCCACCACTGCTTTTTCCTTCACTTCTACAACAAACACACAGAATACCATCACCAGTTCTGCCTTGCTTGCCTGCTTCCTGTTACAAATCAGATTCCCGGGCCAAAACCGGTTGGGCCAACTTCAGGTTATCAACACTCGGCTTGTCTTGCACTCACTGGGAGATCTTTGCCATGACCCAACTCGACTCAACTGAGAACTGTGGCAGCGAAATAGCTCGAGTTGCTCGGAGCTCGGAGCATCCAGAACGAATATATGTTCCTTAAAATTTTCTTAGCCCCAGACCGGGAGATGCTTCGTTACGTAGAAGATGCTTCTTCCGCCCGTCAGTGCCGTCCACTTTAGATTTAAAGGCTTTGTTCTCTTGACAGACGGCCCGGCGAGCGCTTGCGTATATCCAGCCAACTGGATCCATAGACTCGACCATTCTAAGACCACGTTGTTACTCCACGGCCACACCCACCTTGTAGAATGACAAATCAACGTTCTAGGCAGGACATGCTCGGCACACACGTAGCGCCCAAGTCTGTTTCAGCTTTCTCGATCGTCTGAAACTAAGCGGCAAATGCATCCTCGTCATTTCCAGCCTTGTAGTAAACCACTGGATGGATTGAAGTCTGCTGATGGTCTTGTTTGACCCTCCTCGAAGCCACGCCCAAGCTGCTTCTCAAGATACTGCCAAAGAAATTCAACTTGAGACCGGATATCCAGGCTCTCACTAGCAGCTTCAACTGTTGATTTTGCTTGATTATGACAGAATGGTTCAGAGAATATGCCACAGACCTTGCTGCTGCACACACCTCGGGAGGGCTCTGCTCGCAGGAACGAGAGGGCTTTTCCCCGGGGACATGAAACTTTGCCGCGCGTCAGCCTGCGAAAAACTGGGACGTTGTCTTCAGCTCTGGCGTTGTCGGTTGCCGCCGCTCTTCCATAGCGTGCTCTGCCCCATATAGCCAAACTGGGCGTGCCAGGCGTAATATTTTCACCCAAGTAACTCAATTTCTCGCAAGTACCCAAGCTGTCCCGAATGTTGTTTTGGCCGAACAGTTCAGTGGGACCTGGAGGTGGAGGAGGGGAGGGAAGCGGCGATTCTGGCTCCAGCAGTTCAACCACCTTAAGGGGCAAGGGGCAGTGGCCACTGTGTACTAGTATGTTGCTGAAAGCCCTTGTTCATCGACAAAGCGGCCATGATTGAACCACTCAACTTAATCAGCTTTCATCATATTAGAAAGCAATGGCATGTTTCCAGATCATTCGCATTGCCTCCTCCACTCTGTTGGGTCGAGACAAAAAAAAACTCCGTGTTTCTTGATGTCAAAATTGCACTGCATTTCAGGTGGATGCTCAGCTCGTTGATTGTTTCGCAATCTTGTGTTCAGCATCTTAGGCTGAACCCTCCCCGGCAAGCCAAACGAATGAATGAACCGAAGCAGAGCGCTGGGTTCTCAGCGATCAACAGCTCAAGAAACCGGTCAGCTCGGCGGGTGCCGAAATGACCATGTGCAGCACCAAGAGGTTTGCGGAAAATCTCGCTTCAGCTTGCTCCTTCTGAAATTTGTGGAGGCAGGTCGCTGCCTAACTGATTGTGGGACTTGTGGGCGATTAGTGGCTATGATGCCTGGCCCAGAGCAGCTTAGTGTCCCGTGATCTCGCGCAAGACCCCTGGCAGGGGCCGTTGTTGCCTGCTTGACGCGGGCGCGCTCAGCCTTCTGGTTGAGTACATATTGACATTTGGTTCTTCGTCTCATTTCATCGTGTCTCACATGTTCCTATACCATCGTCGATTCTCTCCTCAGACGACGCGAATTAATCCATCCAGCATCTCGTATTCTTGCGCGTTCAATTGGCTCCAAGCCACGGGTCTTGCACCTCATTCCACAATCAAGATCCCATTTGTTGATCAGGATGCCGCCCAAACGAGGCAAGAAGGCCGCTCCGGCGACGCCAGCGCTCGATGGTTGCAAGATCGCCCTTAGCGGTACATTTCCCGGCATGACACAGGCGGTCATCAAGAACAAGGCGGAAGCGCTTGGTGCAACTGTGGCCAGCACCGTGACCGATGACACCACCCACCTCGTGGCGACTGAGAGCGACTACAACAAACCGGCGCCAAAGGTCTCAAAGGCGAAAACTCTCGGCATCCCGATTGTCAGCCTGGAGTGGCTGACGCTGTGCGAGCAAAACAACACCAAGGAACCTGAGAAGGACCACATCCCAGGCGAACCAGCAGATCTACCAAGGACGACACTGCCGATGCATCGCAGGCTACCTCCTCCCAGACCAATGGCAAGACGGCCGCCTCCGGAAGGACAACCAGGAAGCGCGCCGAGCCTCCTACTGCCGACAATCCTTCTGACGATGAGGCAGCTGCACCGAAAGCCAAGAGGACGAGAGGCCGCAAGGCAGCACCTGTCAAGGGAGAGGAGGACGATGACACTGACATGAAAGACGCTGCTGACGCTGCGACCACCGACACCGCCAAGGCCCAAGCGAAGGAGGAGAAGAAGGAGAAGAAGAAAGCTGAGCGAGCCGTGGCGAAGGCCAAGTCGCCAAGAGCAAGGACGCGCTGATTCCGCTGGATGAAGGCTGCCCATTTGTCACGTCGACCGTCTACATTGATGACTCTGGAGTCATCTACGATGCTTCGCTGAACCAGACCAATGCGTCGCACAACAACAACAAGTTCTACCGCATCCAGGTGAGCTCCGCGAACCGATCGGGGATCGTGGACCGCATTCTGACCTGTTGGTAGCTTCTGGTGGACCCGAATGGTGTCTACAGGACCTGGACTCGTTGGGGCCGTGTTGGGGAGCGAGGGCAGACGGCGATTCCGGCTGTGGGCAGCCTCGACGCTGCCATGAAGCAGTTTGAGAAAAAGTTCAAGGACAAGTCGGGCTTGTCTTGGAGCCAGCGCGGCGAGAACCCCAGGCCGGGCAAGTATGCGTTTGTCGAGAGGAACTACAGCGAGGACTCGGACGAGGAGGACGAGGCGGACGAGGCCCAGCCGAAGGAGAAGGCTGCCGACTGGCAACCGCCCAAGTGCACGCTGCAGCCTGCGGTCCAACAGCTCATTCAGCTCATCTTCAACCAGCAATACTTCAACAACACCATGTCGGCGCTAAACTACGACGCGAATAAGCTTCCCCTCGGCAAGCTCAGCAAGGCCACCATCACGCGCGGTTTCCAGGCGCTGAAGGACCTCTCGGCTCTCATTGACGACCATTCGTTGGCTGCCAACTACGGCATGTCGTACGGCCCCGCTGTCGAGCAGCTATCCAACACGTTCTACTCACTCATTCCCCATGCCTTTGGCCGCAACCGCCCCGCCGTCATCAACGATCAGTCGATGGTTAAGCGAGAGATCGAGCTTCTCGAAAGCCTGAGCGACATGAAGGATGCGGCGCTGATCATGAAGGTCGACAAGGCTATGGAGGAAAACATCCACCCCCTTGACAAGCAGTATCGGGGCCTGAAGATGAAGGAGATGACGCCGCTCGATCCGGACAGCCAAGAGTACGCGCAGCTACAAGACTACCTGCTCGAGAGCCGCGGGGCGACTCATGGACACCAGTACAAGGTCGAGGCCATCTTCCGCATCGAACGCGAAGGCGAGTTCGAGCGGTTCGACACCAGTGAGTTTGGCCAGATGCGCCAGAACCGGCGTCTTGTGGCACGGGTCGCGCTGCACCAACTTTGGCGGCATTCTCAGCCAGGGTCTCCGTATCGCGCCGCCCGAGGCCCCGGTGTCGGGCTACATGTTCGGCAAGGGCATCTACCTCGCTGACATGTCGTCCAAGTCGGCCAACTATTGCTGTTCGTACATCTCGGGCGGCACGGCGCTTCTCCTGCTCTGCGAGGCGGAGCTGGGCAGCCCCATGCAGGAACTCGTCGATGCCTCCTAATGCGGGAGAGGATGCGAAGAAGAAGGGTATGGTGGCGACCTGGGGCCAGGGCCGCACGGGTCCGAGCAAGTGGAAGGATGCCAGCTGCGTGCACCCTTCTCTCGCTGGCGTGATGATGGTAAGTCTTGCCTGTCGTATGTTGACACTCTTTGGATTGTCAGCTAACTGCCCACCCCCAGCCTGACACCTCGGTGACTCCTGGCGACACAATGTCCCCAACGCGAGCCTATATTACAACGAGTATATTGCCTACGATGTCAAGCAAGTGCGGCTGCGGTATCTCCTCCGGGTCAACATGGGAAACGCGGTGTGGTAAAAAGGCTCACGGGAGTCAGGAGTCTAATTTTAGGGGTGGAGCGGAATTTCGGAGCGATCAGTGTGCTGGTTTTGGTTGCTTGGGCGTGGGCGTTGAGGGTCTAATATGTTGCCATTTGCTGTGGAATTCGCAGGGGAGACGATAGAATTTGCACCTGTCAGGCTCGGAATGAGCGAAGAGGCAATTCAGTTCACACAGTCAGTCTCGGTGGCCTCCCTTGGCTTGCACAGATGGGGCCCTGGTCCAGAACAGGAGGCTGAACTCTGGAAGTCTTTGCCGAGACAGAACCACCGCCAATTGGAAAACGTCCAGCGGGCCAGTCCCCGCGCCGGTGCCAGTGTGGGCCCAACACGTTTTCGCCAATGCCCGAGCTAGGCTCGTTTTCTTCCAACCCCACAAATCCCGGACGCGGACGTCGGTGAGATCTGTGAGAAGCCAGGCAGCCAGCAGCTTTGTGCATTGGCTTAGCGACCACGGGTTGAAGGACACGAGATGCCAGCAGAAACCCAGAAACCAGGCCTGCCTGCACATTCACCAAGACAACGCTCGCGACGCCGACTAGGGGTTGTTCACTCTTAAGACATCAGGCCACTGAGAGCCGAAGTGGGAGAGTTCAGACATCCATCGACCTCGAAACAAGCCCATGACACACGGCCACCCTCAGCACGCCGCCCATCACCAAAACAATAACTCCGAGACTCGCACACATCCCTCATGAGCACCTCGCCCCGGCCACAGAAGCGGACCGCCAACACGTGCGTAACGTGTAGGGCGCGCAAGGTCCGATGCGACGGGCGGCGAGGCATTTGCACCAATTGCGAGCGCCTCGGTTTCGGCTGCTCGTACGATGAGAACGTCGGCGTCGAGGTAGTCCAGGGAGAGTAACGGGACTGCCATCTCGGTGCCGCGCCGCCGTGTGCGCCAGGCCTGCCAGAACTGCCACACGCGCAAGGCCCGCTGCAGCGGCTCCATGCCGAGCTGCGACCGCTGCCGCGCCAGGGCCTCGAGTGCGTCTACCGGCCCGGCAAGCGCTCCCTGCCGCTGCCGGTACCGCGGCCGAGCTCCACCGTCACAGCTCCCTCTCCGGGGCCCGGGTCCGGGATGGATCTCGACTCGCAGATGAGCCAGGGTGCGACCAACGACTACGGCACCTCCCCCAGCACGGCCAGTCCTGTTCCCGCTGCCGGCGAGCAGGTGGAACTCGACGATGCCCTTGCCCTGAAGGCCTTTGATGTCTTCTTCCGCCATATCCACCATGTCGCCATGTTCTCCCTTCCTGCACCGGCCATCCTTATGGAGCGGTACCACGCAGGATCGCTGGACCGCGCGCTTGTGCTCGCCCTTATCGGCATTACGGCCTTGCTAACAGACCTGGCCCTGGGATAGGGAGTACGGCAACCGGTGCGTCGAAGAGGCTGTGTCGCTGTGCCTCGCAGGCCTCGAGAAGCCAACCATTCCCCGCCTACAGGCGCTCGTCCTCGCCATCAAACACCGCATCCTCTCGAAGCGCTACTCGGGCGCCTTCATGCTCCACGCCATCGCCAGCCGCTTCGCCACGGCCCTGCGGCTGAACCACGAGAATCCTGACCTCTGCTTCCTCGCGCGGGAGGCACGTCGCCGGGTGATGTGGTCCATCTATATGATCGATGCGTCGTTATCAGTTGGCCAACCCGAGTTTGCGCTCTGGGCAGATGCCGAGCGGCAAATCCACCTGCAACTGCCATGCAACGAGCGCAATTTCGACTTTGACTTGCCAGAACCGACCGAGCCGCTCCGCCCGCCGGCCCTGATGGAGGGGGGGTCGTCCCGCCCTTGCCGGATGTACTTGTCTCATGGCGCTGCATATCCGCCTCCACTGGATGCGCAGTCGCATCTTGCAGTGCACCGCCCGGTGGCAGCCTCCCCGTCGCCCGAGGCGCTGGCCGTGCTGCCGAGCCAGCTGGCCGACTTGGCTGCAGAGCTGGAGATCTTCGAGGCGAGACTGCCCGTGTCGTTCCGCGGTACGGAAGCCAACTTCCGTCTGCGCATTTACTCTGCGAGACTGGGCATCTTCATCATGACCCACGTCTGGTGGCGACAGTGCCATCTCGACCTATACCGCCTCTTCCTGCCCGGACTCAGGGAAGCGCTTGCACCAGCTGTGCTGCAGCAGCTCGACCCGCACTTTGTCATGCACAAGCGGCAGAGCTGCTACGAGCACGCGAGGGCCATGGCGGACATGCTCTCGCAGCTGCTGAGCCTAAGCGGGAGCAAGACTCCGGTGGGAGACTTGGACTTGCCCATATGTGCCTTCCAGTGCTCGAGGGTGCTGTACCACGGCTTGCAGACGGATGCAGGTGATCTTGGCTTTACCCCGGAGCGCGTGCACGAGCTGGCCACGGTGTGCCTTCACGCTGCGAGGCAATCGACCCCTCAGGCAGTCTGCCAGCATTGTATGGTTCCCCTCTTCCTGCGCACAGTCTGTGAGTGATCGCTGACAATTTCCCCAGCAAGCCGACATCGAGCGGCTCATCGCCAACGGCCTGTCGCTACCCGAGGTTCCACCCGCTTTGCCGGGCCGCACCCGCGGTCTGGCCGCTGGGGTGGAAACGCCGTACCTCGGCCCGCACCCGCAGATCCCCGGGGCCGAACACATGCAGCTTGTCCCTCCGACCCCGACTCCACGACCGGCAGACCAGACCCATGCCGGACCGGTTCAACTCGCGCTTCCGACAACGACCATGAGCCCCATGTCAGCGCTAAGCCTGCCTATGACTGATCCAGCAATAGCCGCCACGGCTCCAAGAGTCGCGCCGTCGCAGGCCAGCGCCGTAACCAGTGCGAGCAATGCATTTGAGGAGGTCGCTGACGGGCTCAACTTTGGGCCCGAGTTCTTTGGCCTGGATCCGTGGGCGGCGCTGTCGTATGGCTGGCCGGATATGGGGCAGTTTCCAGGGACGAGTATCTCGTGAGGTTCGAGTACCAGCTGCATTCCAGGAAGACAGATTTTTTGGGATCCTCTCTTCGGTGGGAAGGAAGATGTTGGTTGTAGTTAACAGGCTTCGGCTCTGTCACGCCATTTGAGGCGCTAATGTCGCCATCCCACGTGCATGTGGGGTGCATTTTGGGGCTTGTTGTGTTGATGCAGTGTGGCGTTCTATGGTTGGGGGTTGGAAAATGCGAGATGGGACAACATACGAGACATGACTCCGTGCTTAACAACATTACATTAATCATGGACGGATCGCTGGGCGGCTCATGTACATCATTACACATTACATACAGCAACAGACTGGGGCCGGTGGCCCATCGTTCCCCTCATGCCTTAACAAATCCGGGCTTCTCCCTGTCTCACCGCAGGAGCGGCGTCTCTTCCGATGGGTCGGCGTCCTCGCTGTCCCTCCGGGCCCCCACGGCCACCACCGTCACGCTCCGGTCCGGATCAACCGTCTGCTCCCGGTAGATCCAACCGATGCAGATGCCGGCGCCGGGTCCCAGTACCAGTGACACCGCCACCATGACCAGCGCTACCCTCCATCCGGCTTCGACCAAGATCCAATACAACACCGTCAGCCCGACGAAAAAGGCGTCGATGGTGATGAACTTGAGCGTCGACCGCGTCATCTCCTTGCGGTCGTCAGGCTGCGTCAGACTCCAGATGAAGTGCGCATGCGCCAGCACCGAGCAGACAATGGGCACCGCATACATGCCCAGCAGCGCCAGCCTGTTCGACTCAAGATGCAGGCTGGTAGTCCACCCTTCCCGCACGGCCACCGCGACCCTCCGAACCGCCTGCCGAATAAGCGACACCCAGACCGGGAAGAACAACCACACCAGGACCGTCGCAGGGTGATCCAACGTCAGCAACAGCAGCGACGGCACCACATATCCCACCGCAACGGCCACTGGTATCGCCACCGTCTCGGCCACCTTGCCCAGATGTCTCATGGCCTCGCCAAACGTCGGATCCGCCGGCCCCGTCAGCTGCGTCGAGGCACCGCCTCCTCCCCTCCGGGCGGCAACAATCTCCCTGCTGCGATGGAAAAATGCCGGGATGATGACCAACTCCCAGACGATGGCGCCGCCAATCAGGTCAAACACCAGCCACGGCCCCGTCGGGTACGCGATCAGCACCGACGGGGAGTTGCAAATCCTTGCCGCCTCCACCGTGCTGACGGTCAGCAGCCCCGCGACGAAAGACAGGATGACGGCCATCAGCCCAAACGCGCGCACCGACGCGACGGCTTCTTGGAAGAAGCTGACCAGGAAGCAGGCCGGGCCGCCCAGCAGGGGAATGTGCGAGAGCCAGGGCAGGCGCGACCGCGCGTGGCATTGTGAGTAGAGCATGTAGGTGTTTGTGTCGCTGTGCTGGAACAGGACGTAGCCGGTGAGGAAGGCGAGCAGGATGGGGATGATGAGCAGGTAGCGGAGTGTGAAGTGGTGGAGGGGAGGGCGCGGGCGGCGTGGGGGGGTGTCCATGTTGTTGTTTGTTTTGAAGTGTCGTTTGATAATGGTTGAAGGTTCTTTTGCGATAGTGATGAAGCTGGAGTTGTCCCGCCGGCGGGACGGTGCGAGGTGGTGCGAGTGCGATCTCGTGATTGTTTTTCTCTTGGCGGTTGGGGCCAGCCGATGAATCCCTTGCGCGAGTTCCCGCAGGAGGCCGAGGGGAGCGGGATTTGCGGGGCAGCCGAGCCAATGGCTATCAGTAAAAAACAGCTGCTGACAACTGACGGCCTTCCCATGACAGTCTCGGGGCTCAAAACACCGAGAACTCGGTCCTCGAAAAACCAAAGTTGCTCGATTGCTGGGGACCAGGAAAATAAGAAAATATAGGTAGAGAACAGGAAAGCAAGAAGTACTATCTAAGAGAAAGTAAGGGTCTCAGGAAAAGGAAAACGTTGGGGTGGGGAGGGATGAGGCGGACGGATGTATTGAGGAATCTGAACGAGGAGGAGGGAAGTGATTTCTCTGTTCAAATTAAGGCTCCCGCGGATGATAAAGAAGACAATTTCTGACGATATTCGTAAAATAACTCCGAGGCTAACGCGGCTCATCGCTATAATGTAAGGCCGTCCCTCAAATTTACCCCATCGCCGATTTTCTCGTTGTACATGTGTACATACACTATCAGAGAGCTTCATCGAAAGGCTCATCAAAATTGGATAGTTGGCACTCCCTCTTGAGACAACGAGGGCCGCCGGTTGAATCGCCGTCTACCTGCGTCTCCATGCCCTTCCCCTGGCCCTGGGCGTTCTTCTCTACGGCAGCTCTATGACGACGTCTTATCTGGCAGTTTGGTCTGGATATCCATGATGCGCTCGAGCAGCTTCTCTTACAAACTTTGCAGAAGTCCACGATGCAGCCGCACCAGACATCGTATTTAGTCTCGCTCATGGCTATTCATTCGACGGGGATGTAGTATTTCAATGCTGCATATATATCTGGATTGACTTGGAGTTTGAGAGAGTGTAGGATCGAAAGGTTCTTGAGGAATATGATAGATTGCTAAGTAGTTAGTTACAAGATGGATTTATTAGTAGTCAGGATGTCTCTTGTCTCTTTTGTCTCTTTTGTCTCTTTCTGCTGTGCCAACCCCGTAAAAGCAGTTTTGAGCTAAGAGCTTGTTGCACAAGCCTGAGCCCTAGTATTTAATGTGACGTTGGGATATGGAATTCACAGAGGTGTGCCCAACAAAGATTGAAGTGGAGAGCTCGCCTTCCGACATAAGCTCACCAACATCAATGGGAAGAACACAGGGATCAAACTTTGAGCTCCCCGTCGCCGATGCAGAAGACACGTCCTAATGACATGTGCACAGCTTGACCCCTGGGAAAACCCGAGATCGGTGTGCTCGATCCATGTGTGTTGATCGTTGCAGGCTTCTGGGCTTCCGTCCCGCCAATCCATCTGATGGGGTGTTGGGTGTTGACTGCACACCTTGCTCTAAGCGCCGCCGGATATCAATCTGCAGATTCAGCACCATTGATTCCATCTTGCAGATATGCATGTGGCGGCTCGGCTTGGCGCACCGTGGCCCGTCTGGCCGGCTTGAATCCTGGTGGCCGGGTACTTTGCGAAGATGACGGCAGACTTCCAAAGAGATTTTCAGCCAGATTGCCGAGTGCTCCGCTGCAACTGGAGGGGGCCATTGGCACGAGAGAATTGGCGCTGGCTCTCGGGTATCTAGCCAGACTTCCAATAGTGCTTACCCTGATAGCATGATCAGCGCTTCTCATGCCATTGAGGCTTCACCACGTAGCGCCCAGGGTCCGAAGATACCCCCGCACCCAAATGAAACGCATGCGCCAGTCCGGCTGTCTCTCAAAACGCCGCCTTATTCCGACAGCGGGCAAGTGCACAAAGCCACAAAACTACTACCTGATAGACATCTGAGGCGGGCCCGGTGAATCTCCCGCCAAATAGCCGCCGCGGTGGTGGGGAAACTGATTCTTGCTGGGCCGCCTACACGCACAATCTGACGCGCATGGAGCGTCTTGACTGGTGGTGAGGAGGAGCCTTCTTGTCAGCTTCACCACAGCCACAGCTGCGTTTCTCAGTCAACTCTGACTGGTTCCACGAACGGCCTGAGTACGGCCCGTTGGCTACCACCTGCATCGTTCCCGTATCGTCCGAACCAACCGCACCAACCGCAGCTCCTGCCTCGGCTGGATTCGCCAGTTGCGGCATTCAGGGCCGAGATAAATATTCGGGCCTCCAACGAACACGTGGTCTGATGGCGAGAAGA
This sequence comes from Achaetomiella virescens, assembly GCA_031001845.1. Taxonomy (NCBI): domain Eukaryota; kingdom Fungi; phylum Ascomycota; class Sordariomycetes; order Sordariales; family Chaetomiaceae; genus Achaetomiella; species Achaetomiella virescens. The sequence continues at coordinate 167,307 of JARNGD010000034.1, forward strand.
AGAGGCACAATACCACCGAAGCTGAATCTGAGGAGACTCCGGGCAGACATGTACGCATCGGTCAGCCAAATTCTTGTCTCTCTTGCCACAATGGGAACTTGGCAAAAACCCACACCGGCAAGACTGAGGCCGCCCTCGGAACTCGTGACTCAAAGTCTGCCCAGGAGATTCTATTCTGACCTGGGGAAGCCATGTCTGCAAACGTAGTTCCTGATCATCTTCGGTATAGGCCCCAATTTGTTACAGCTCGAGGTCGGATCCGAGTTGGCGGGCATAGTGTCATGCTGGCTAAAGTCTCGCCCCTTCGTGTTCTCATTCTAAGCAGCCGGATGAGGCCGGCAGCTGAGAGTTGCGGCCACGCCGAACACCAACCCCGTTGAGGACCAACACTTCCCCAACGGCGGCTCCCTTCGGTTGCTACCAAGAGTCAATGAATGCTGCCTGGCTGCATGCGGGGAAGCTGAAGGTCGCCTCTCTTGGGCTGCTCGCTGTGTCCTAAGTGGATACAACAGGCACAGTCGTCCGAGGGCACCACCCAACCGCATACCCCTGAGACTGGGGTGGGTTGCTTCGAACGGGGTATGAACGGAAGCGAAACCAGTAACACAGGTCCATGTAGGCAGCGTCAAATCCTTCTGCTGCCCACCGATTTCCCGGCCTTTCCTAGAGTGATGTCCATGTCAAGTGATTTCGGGCCTCCATTCATCTCATATCCAACAGCAAGAGTTCCCGCTTCTCGAGACGCCAAACACCACTCTATTTCCTCTAGACTCACCCTCACAATTCGCCATCATGCCAACAAGTATTCGGGACGCATACCCGGAATATCAATCTACGTCGCGTCTGGATGATTTACGGAAAAGCGAATATAGCTACCTCGACTCCCAAGACCATATTTACCTGGACTACACCGGCTCCGGGCTCGCTGCTGCCGCCCAGATCCTCCACCACCAACAACGACTGGCCCAGACGGTCTATGGCAACCCGCACTCGGCTAACCCAACCAGTATCACCGCTACCGAGGCCGTCGAACAGACTCGGGCAAGAATACTTAGCCACCTCAATGCCTCACCAGCCGAATATACCGTGATCTTTACCCCCAATGCCACCGGCGCAGCGCGGCTGGTGGGTGAGGCCTACCCCTTTCGTCGAGGGTCTCGCTTTGTCTTGACAGCAGACAACCACAACTCCATCAACGGCATCCGCGAGTTTTCCCAAGCCAGGGGGCCGAAACAACTTACGTCCCCTTCCAAGATCAAGACCTCCGAATCAGCGATGAAGCCATCACCTCTTCTCTCCCCTCGGGAGGCGGTTTCCTCTCCCAGCTTCTCTCAACCTGTCTCGGTGACAGGAGATCCCAGAGAGGTAACGGCCTGTTTGCCTACCCAGCCCAAAGCAACTTCACCGGCGTGCGTCACCCCCTCTCCTGGATTCCGCTGGCCCAACAGCGCGGGTACCACGTCCTCCTCGACGCGGCCGCGTACCTTCCCACATCCAGCCTCGACCTGTCGCGGGTCAAGCCAGACTTTGTCCTTGTTAGCTGGTACAAACTGTTTGGCTACCCCACGGGAGTGGGCTCCTCATCGCCAGAAAGGATTCCCTCGAGTGTCTCAGAGTGCGGAGGCCGTGGTTTGCGGGCGGGTCGATCCAGGCTGCGACGGTGGCCGCGCCGTGGCATATGATGGCGACCGGCGCGGAGGCGTTCGAAGATGGGACGGTTAACTTCTTGTCAATTCCGGACGTGCATTTTGGGCTGGAGTGGCTGGCCGGGATTGGGCTGTCTGTTATCGAGACGAGGGTGCGGTGTCTCACGGGGTGGTTTCTGGAGCGGCTGCTGCAGCTGAGACACAGCGATGGCTCGCCAATGGTGAGGGTGTATGGGCCGAGGGATATGAAGATGAGGGGGGGACCGTGGCATTTAACTTTCTCGATGCGGCGGGGAAGGTGGTGGACGAGAGGATTGTGGCGATGGTCGGCTGCGGCGAGGATCTCGCTAAGAACGGGGTGCTTCTGTAATCCAGGGGCTGGGGAGGCCGCGCTGGGGCTGGATGCTAAGACCGTTAGAAAGCTGTCAAGCGTACGGCAGTTTACGAAGGGTCTGGATGAGTTTGTAGAGATTCTGGGCCCCCATCTCTTGGGGCGGTTCGCGTCTCGTTCGGGCTTGCCTCGACGGCGGCGGATGTGGACAAGTTCTTTGGTTTGCGGAAAAAAACTTACAAGGACCGGATTGTTACGGTGTCGGACCTGGCTCCCAGGCAAGCGTGCTGATTCTCGTTTCGGGAGTAATGGCGTCATGGTCAAAAGGTGGGATGTTATGCCATCGAGAACGTGTGGTCCCTGTCTATGGGGTCTGCTACAACTCGAAAAGTCCTTCCCGATAGCTGGTACATACTGTGTACTATTACACTCTTCAGATACTTGCAAAGAAACGACTGATAAATCATCAAAAGGAGAGGGTCGGTTGCATTGACGCGTGACTTAGCTACTTGTGCTTCAAATGGCTCACCGTTGTAATTAGATCATGTTCCACCAGCCGAGCAATTGTAACTATCACAATTTTCTAGTGCCATAAGCCATTGATATGTTCAAGAACAAACTAGTTTGACCGTGCTCAAAATATGTACATGAACGTTCCCTTTCCTTCTTTTCTCCTCATCTTCCGGGCTGCCTCAAGAAAGAGATGGAACAGTCCAGGGGCTCCAAGAGCCCAGGTTGAAGTTGTGTTTCTGCGTGGAGCGGAAAATGTTAGTATTGCCCGCGTTGGGGTTTTTGAGCAGGTTACTTGCCGATGAAGGCGTTGAGCTCGCTGCCCTGCTGCGAGCTGGGGAAGCTGCAGTGCGAATTGCCGCCGACTGCGAGTAACCGAAGCGTTTACGAGGGCGCCCAGGGCCTGCCACTGCTTGCGGGCAATGCCCATGCAGCCGTAGGTCGAGACCTTGCCGAGCCACTCCATGTCGACGTTCTCCATAATGTGGATGGGGCGAGGGGCGATGAGACCGGCGAGCAGGTGGTGGTCAAAGGCAGGCTGTTGACGTTGTTGATGTACTGGTTGAAGTTCGCGAGAACCACACGTTTTCCTGGACGATTTGAGTCGATTCCTGCACATTGTCCCCCCAGCTCTTCTGCCACGCCGCGATGCGCCAGCAGCCAGCACCGGACTCCTCCGGAAGCGTGAGGGCGATACGGGGTCCGAGGGCACCAGCTACCATGGCCCCCTTGCCGTTTCTCGAGCAGCCGGTGACACCGATCCGTGCCGGGTCGATGTTGGTCTGCGCCTTGGTGATCTCAAGCGCGGTCGATGGTGCGAGATACGCCCCAAGCCCAGGCGGTCAAGGCACCCGCCGAGTAGCCGCTGCCGTAGAGGTCGTAGAACTTGCCCTTCCCCCTCGAGGACTGGTCCTGTTGCTGGGCAATTCGTCGTTGTTGAAGTTAATGGAGGCCACACCAGAGGGATGGGAAGGCCGCCGAACGAGCCATAGTTGATTATATGGGTGAGGCCCGGCACCGGACGGCCTGTTGTTAATGCTGACCGAGAACGAGATGGATTTGCCGTTGTCCCGACACCGTGATGCTCAGCGTGCTGCCTGAGAAGCTGGCCGACACAGACGAGGGCTTGCCCGGCAGTGTCCCCAGCTCGTATTTCTGGAGCAGCTGACTGATCTCGGCCTGCCTGCATGTCCAGTCTGCCTTGGTGGACACCTTGCCGCCCGCGTGGAAGGTGAAGGGGTCGTTCAGCGCTTTGGAGACGGGATTGCCCAAGCCATTGGGAACAGCAGGGCAAGCAGTGCCGCCTCCCCCTGGAGCTGTTGAAGTAGTGGTGAGTGAAGTCGTGGAAATACGCGACGAGCTGAGTGTGGTCTGTTGCTGCGAAGCGCTTGTAGATGCCGCAGTTGTCGTGGAGGGCCCGTTTCCGGGAAGGCACTGGTGGTACGACTGATTCTGCTGGAAACAGTATGCACCATCAACACAGAGGTTGGTCCGGTCCAGTTCACCCCGCCCCACTGGCCCCAGAGACTCTGCCGTTGCTGGGCGTTGACACCAGCAGCGCCGAGAAGAACGAGTAGAGAAGAAGCAAGAGCTGGGGACAGCATATTGATTCTTGAAGTGAAGAGTCAGTGAGATTCAAGTTTGGGGAGCGCTCTCGAAGGGGCGTGGTTTACCGGAACTTGAAAGCCGGCACTGCTGAGAGGTCCAAGGGATAATATAGTTGGCCCTAGACCAGCTGATGGTATCAGTAGTTGGGTATTCATGTTCCCCAGGCTTTTCAGTCCTCTGAAGTTTGGTACGCTAAAGGGAACCATACTATCAATCCCACCCGATGTTGCCTCATGCGGCGCTGGACGCGATAGTCTTTCGAGACTTGAGCCAGTGTTCTGCTACTAGTTTACGTGCGTCCTCCACAGGAAACTTTGAGTCCTTGACTTTTCGATCTGTGCGATTTAGCCTGAATAACGGCAGCGACTTGGCTTTGACGCTAGGTTTGTACAGATGCCAAGAGGGGAATCGCCACGGTTTGTACTGCTTGTGCTTCCATCTCGGTGAATGGAGCCGTCCGATACTTGAAGTAATTCTCGTGTTGGAGACTGAAGAACGGAACCGATCTTGGACGTTTCAACGGTTACCGATTCTCGGCGGCCTACAATCCGAGCGCGGTTTACGTCTGGGGCCTCGAGTCGCACCCGATGTTACCGTAACCGACTTGAAGCGCGGCGGGCCTAGTAGTGGGACATGGTAGAAGAGCGCTAGAAGCCCGAGAGAATATTTGTATAACGTGCATGATAAGCGAGCGACCACCTTTCTACCACCCTATAAACACTATCCTCAATTACTATACAACAACACTAGGAACCAACAATGATTATATCAGAAATAGCTAAATCTGATGATTCTGCAGCTTCCTGGCAAGTGCGGGCATTATGGCTAGGCTTGCTGCATACACTATAGCACCGAACCTTCGTACGAGCCTCCCCTGAACCACCACCATCCGGCTACGTTTCTATACTACCTCACCGCCTACGACCTTCTAGGCTAGTAGATTATTTCCATCTTGCATAGTAAGTAATCCTCCAAGCTGCATATGTGTTTTCTTGGCCCTCCGGCGCTTGCTTAGTGCCTCGTTAGCCTTGTAGAGAAGCGTTCTCTGCCTGAAGGAGAGCCACCTGGTGCATTATAGCTATCGTACCCTTAGTAAGCTGGTCTACAGCAGCCAACATTGAAGTTGGGGAGCTATTTTGATGGTTGGCAATGCGAGTCTCGATGAGCGTTGACTATACGTCGGCTTCTCGGGGGTTGTATAGTGTCTGGAAGACCTAAGGTTGTAGAGTCCGGTCCGTAAGTTGGAGGTATTGGCGTACGAAGCTTGATATCCAGCTTGGAAAGCACCCTTTCTAGGTCGTATAGCATTAGGCCAGCCCCTGCAAAGCCACCCTATATATTCTTCTCCGTTATAGAAGTAAAGAAAGCCTGCGAAAGCCGTAAAGGAACTCGAGCTTGCTGACATAGTTGATATACGCGCGTATTAAGTCCTTAATCTAGCGGCCGTATAACTACTTCAACGGCCTAAAGCAGCTAACATCGAGTGGCTAGAGGTTATACGAGGAGTGTAGAGGCATAGAGCGTAATAATATTATTTTATAGTAGAGCTCAAATTCGGTAGAGTAGTGGCTTTTATAGCCGTCGAGGATCAACAACCGGTTCTTGCCCTTTATACGAGGTGCTATATAGAAGTCGAAGTGCTTGATCCAATCCAGGCCTACCAATTAGTAGTCTAGCCGTTATCGGTAGTTGCGATACGCTAGTTAGCTAGGAGGTTGCACTTAGTATACTAGTTAGCGAGGTGGTACTACGCGGCTAGGATGATAAAGGGCGGGATAGCCCAGCCAAGGGCATTAACTCCCTAGATTACCGTTGCCTATTCGCGGTTGCTAGGCTAGGCTAGTTTTGCCCTGCCGAAGCCATCCGAGGTCGTAACTACTATGCCTAGGCAGATTATACCCATTATGAACCCGGTCTTATCGAAGTTATAGGTATCGTCATCCACGATCCCGTACTTTGCCTTAGTGTTTCGTACGAGTGCAAACCACTCTCCGATGACCTTCGGATCCTCGCACTTGGCCCTCTAGTAGTCGTATCTACGCGCATAACGCGTACGGAGGTCTGGCTGGCGCTTAACGAAATTATAAGCCCAGCGTTTGCCGACAGGGGGCGTGTCGCATACGTATAGCAGTTGGTTGGCCATATCTTCCACACCACTCAACCTGGGTGGGAATGCGCGTTCGATAGTCAATTATATACTGAAGTATCGTTTTCTCTTCTAGATCTGTGAGCTTACGCGAGTTGGCTAGAGTATCGCACCGTGTAGGCCGGCCGGCGCGTCGGTGCCTGAGAGTACTGCGGGGGACGTTGTAGATCTTGGCTACGGTTGATATATTGAGATCTCTGTCGTTTTGAAGAGCCTCGAGGGCCAAGATGATCTGGGCTTCCTTCGAAGTAGATGCCATGTTGGGTTGTTGAGAAAATTGGGTACTAAGGTTAAAGGTGTCACTTCGTGGGGAGAGGTGGTCACTCGCTTATCCTGGTCGCTCGCTTATCATGCACGTTATGGACGATGCTAGATTCGGACCTGATTTGTTGGCATTGCTGCAAGTTCCCAGAATTGGAAGTTAGTGTTGTTTCATGGTATGAGTGACATATACCAGGCGAGTCGCAACTCGCAATACTGTTAATTCGCTGGATTACGGCTGATGCTCGCTTCTTATGCTAGACTGGTAGGTGCTTGTTCGCCTGTTGCTGTTCATGATGTTGATGGAGGTTGGCGGTTTCACCTAAAACCCTTTGAGAAGAAGTCTGGTTATACAGCATCCACGTGTGCAGCGGGATGTTTTATGATTTATTCTGGCCCCGTACCGCTCCAAGAAACGGGTCAGGCTCCCTTGGTATCAAGATGTGCTGAGCTTCCCTGATGGTCTGGTGATGAGCACGTGGAGAAGAAGGCGGCAGAGACAGAGGGGCCAGCCAAGTTTCTGGTCTTGAAAGAGCAGTCCGGCTTGACCCATCCTGTCTTGGCGCCCCAAGTGTAACCTGATCATGGCCGTGACCCGGTACTCGGCAGGGCCGGATAAATACCATGTTCCATCTGAGGCGGTTTCTCATATGCCACTCTTTTGAGGAGGGGCTTAGCGAGGTGGTGCCTCAGCTGGGTCTAATGATGAGAACTTCAACAAATAGGCCTCATTCCTCTGGCTTCAAAGTTGCTAGCTATGGAGGTAATATCTATTCTTAATGCCTTGCATGTAGGCCAGCATGTGTATACATCTACATGCACGGTAGCACTCAAGGTTGGCAGGTCGTGTGGGCAACGGGTCTGCGGAACCATGAAGGGACGAACGGAAGAGGAGCAATCGATGTATGTGCTTCGCACCCCGTCCTTGAGGATGCAATTAGTAGGAGGGCTCTGTGCATCAAGGCAAGCTTTACCCGAAGAGGAGTCACCTGAAGAGGAGTCACCTGAAGAGGAGACACCTTAACAACTCTCAAGATTTCTTGGTGGTTTGGAGTCTAGGAATGCCTTGCACGTCCAGTATACGATTGGTTCTGTCAAATATGTTAAGTGTCCATAGGTGCCTAGTAGTGATACCAATGCTGTACTTCTCGAGACAGGTAGGGGGTAGATCAGGGGGAATTTCGGGAGGGGATCACGGAAAGATCGTTCACCTGCGGTTCCATCCGACATGTTTGTCGACAAAGTCGAGGACAGGAACGATGTAGGTGTCCCACCCTGGAACGTCAGGGCCCTAGAAGTTGCTGATCAGCACGGCTCTGCTGTCTCAGTCTTGGACAGCCCTTACCGTGTATTTCAGGTCAAAGACATGCGGCTCGCCTTCCTCGTAGCTTTCCACGACAGGAACGTCGGAGTCACTGAGCACCTCAGCCATGGCATAACTCTGCTCGACTGGGACAGCTTCGTCCGCAGTACCGTGCAAGAACGCGGTAGGCGGATAAAGCTCGAGCCCCTTTTTGCCCTCCGTCACCCGCTGCTGGATGACTCTCAAGGAGACATGGAGCGGACAAAAGCCATCAGGTCCTGCTCATTTGCGAATTTTTCTTCGTGCATTACCCAACGCGTAAGCCGTCGGCACACCGCTGGAGCGCGTAGAACATATGCAACTCAGCCTGCTTGAGCACCCTCTCGGTGTAGCAAAAGTCGGTAGCCACAAAGTTCGCTGATCTTGGCTTCTGTCATAGTCTCGAACTCGTTCCAAGGAAGTGCGTCAGTCAAGGTGGCCGCTGGGTCACGATTCGGAGCAATGTTTCGAGTTCCTTCGGGGTGAACTTGCCAGTCCATGGGGGCTGCGTTGCTCTGCTCGGCCGCTGCTCAGGGGGCCAAATGTCGACAACGACACAAAGTCAACAACACCGTAGACGTCGACAATTGCTTTCGGGGCTGGGTTTGATAGGTGCAGGCCCATCAGCGTGACAAGGTTGCCGCCGGCCGACTCGCCGATGAGGACGTACCGGTCCACGTCAACCTTGTCGGCACCAAGAACAGAAGGGAGGTTGACTCGGCACCATGCCACAGCCTCGAGGCAGTCGGCAAGTTGGTCATCGAGGCGTGCTTGTGGGGCGAGCCGGTAGTTGTGAGAGACGAAGTGGTATCCGCGCTGCCGGAAACCGAGGGCCATCCATGGCAAGGCCGCGAAATCTGCACAAGTTTCCCATGTCAGACCCACAGCTTAATCACATCAAGCATTCCGAAAGAAGAGTTTTTCGACACGGGGGTAGGCGAAGGTCTGAGAACATACGGCTGCCTCCAAACCATCCTCCACCATGAGTCCTTGAAGGCTGTTAGCTTTAGGTCTTCGAATAATTGACCTTTCGAGTCGGTCGAAAAGAGATAAACACAAAATCAGAGGAGTCTCCGCAACAGGAGAGGAAGAATGTCGAGATAGGAAGCCCCGATTGTTAAAGGGTGGGTGTTTGTAACCTCTGTCTGGACTTGAACGCATCAAGAGCGAGAATAGGTAAACTCACCAGAGCACAAATGGCGCAGGCCCATTGCTGGGACTTCCGCAGGCCAGACACGGACGTCAAGCTCGATCCGCTGGTGGATTTGAACCTGTGGTCGGTAAAACCGGGGGGTGCCGCAGGCGGCAGGGAAGCCATGGTTTCGGTTCTCAAGGGCCAAAATGCGATGCACTGGGTGTTGTTGTGGGTTGGGACGGTCGCAGGCGAAGAGGGGTTGAGGTGTCCAGAGGATGGGAAGCTGCGGGGCGATACGAACCGTCGAGGCCTCGATTTCCGCAAGTCTGGGGCGTCGCACTCAGTTCTCCACACGAGCGCTAAGCACAGAATATTACCCTAGCGAGCCCAGGTTGCAACAGTTCCCGGCAAAAGGGGTTGTTTGAATAGTAATTCGGGACTCGCCGACCCGAAACGGCAGCAGGCAACAACTTTTGTCCTCAACAAGCGAAGGGCGCTGACAGAGATACCCTGCCTGGATAAGCTCTTCCCGATCCGTTCACATCCCCGAAGCCAGCTCTCTTACCTTGGTATGAAAGGCAAAAAGGAGGTTGCAGCGTTGAATTCTGTGCCACGTTTGTCCAAGCCCCAGGGTCAAGGCTCCGGGCCGGGTTCCAGTCATGGTTGTGCACAATCAGTCTCATTCTCATCAAAAACCGCCACGCCTTGTTTTTCTGTTCTAGCGGCATATTAATTAGCAGGACCAGCAGGCGTGATGTTCCATGGAAACAGATATCATTCCAAGCTTACTAGTTATTAATACACAGTTAAGGGTTGCTAAACAAAAAGTGCTGTCTTGCTGCGTGGAGTCTTGGAACGTCTATCTCACGTTTCCATCGAGCTGAAGGAGACCACGCCGCCCACCGGCATCGGTTCAAGTGCCGAAGAGGGCATCCTCCCGTCTCGTCCACTAAGCAATGCGCCAGCGGGGTTGGTATTCTCACTCCTCTCGAATCACTTGCCCTCGTCAATACTCTCGTTCACTTCCTTGATCTCAGCCGGCAAACTGGTGACCAATCCCAAGTACCGCACGACAGTACCAACCGGCGTCATATCATGTCGAATGTCATTGTATGGGCCAGGGAGGAGCTCGGGGCTCCGCAGGCCATCAACAGTACTCCGGGAATATGCTGCATCTGGTGCACTTGCAGTACAGCCAGCATTATCAATATGCGATGCCCTTACCGTCAAATACGGCAATGAAGTATACCGAGCCCGGTAACAGGAAAGCTCGCCAGACCGTCCGCCTTCAGAACAGCCGTCGAATGCTTTGAAAACTCTAGCGCCGGCCTCAATTGCCGTCTCCGCCGAAGACAGCAATGACTATGAGTACAGGGCACCGTCACGGTCGTGGAGGACAACATTCTTCCTACACTCAGCAACAGCCTCCTCGCCGCGGCTCTCATTGTTCTCGGCGCGGTACAGACCCACTACCTTAGGAATAATGACAGGTCTTCGAAGCACAAACCTGGTGTCCAAGGCGAGTGACATGATATGATAGGAGATTAGGCTCTACGCTGCTAACCTTTTCTCTTCCGAGTAACAGTTCCCAAGATTCGGTACCTCACCATCAGAAACGGCATTGCCCACTTGTGCTCCTGAGGCGGGTACGGTGTGCTTCGCCACCAAGAAGTTCAACAACCCAGCCATCTCCCTCGGTGGGGTGATAACCGAGTGCCCGCTCTCAAGTTCGACGACCAACTACACGGTGCCCGGCACAAACCTTAAGTGTTCGGGGGGTTTGCGAGGCGGATTACCCGGCCGACGACACGGGCAAGTTTCCCGTCACCACTATGCTCGATTGCATCCACCTATGCGCACAGCTAAATCTTTATCCGGCTTCAGCCATGGGTCGCTGCATGGGAGTGTCATGGCTCTACGCAGATGGCCTCCAGGGAAAGCGCATCGGCCTCTGCTATCCGAAGAGCGAAATGGTCAAGTCCCATGCCCGGATTGCCACTGAAAGCGCGGTGCTGGTCATCGAGTAGTACTTGAGGAGACCATCATGAAGTGCTTGAGGACTGGCGACGGCTGGTTGTTGTACGAACACTCATGTATCTACATACAAAGACCGAGTTGGACTTGACAGAAACCTACAGGTTATTACCACTACTGCTGCTATCTTCCGCTTCCTCCAACGTCGAACCTTCGATTAGTATGCGAGCAGTCTGGTAAGAGCTCCCCTAACCTTCGTCGCCCCCTTCCTTTACCGTTACCTCTGGCACTCATAACAGTAAGCGTATGTACAAAACGAATTTTGCCATTCTCAACCCGGAACTCATGGTTGTCCGGAATCCCCGAGAAGCTCAGAAACACCGAAATAGCCCCAACTGTTTCATCGATAACATACCGTCTATCCATCAGGGACACACCACTCGGAATCCCACATCGCACCTATCATTCGGCCCGCCATTCCCCGTGTACACACCCCCCTCCAGTCTCGCACACGGATGTCCCCAAGGCACCGCCACGCTCTTGTTACTGAAGATGTTGCAGTACGCATCCGCCGCAGCCTGGATCACCACCATCGAGTCGCGTTTTCCCTTCGGAGATGGCGCTCCAGTCCTCCTTGCTCGCCCAATTGAGCGTGTTAGTCGCGTTAAAGAGCCAGTTGCCCGACGTGGTGACAAGAGTGTCGATCTTGGACACAGCACCGTCCTTGAAGTACATCTGTGTGCCGAGCACGTAGGGCTTGCTGCTCGTGGCTGAGATGAGCTCGGTGTAGGTGGCGCATTGCGTGGTGTCGAGACTGTGGCGGCTGTGGTCGATCTTGAGAGCCTTGGAGAGAATGCCCGACTTAAGGAGGCGGGCGCAAAGTTCTCGTGATAAACGAGGGCATCGGAGACAGGCTCGAACATGTTGGGGTTGCCGGCGGCTTGGGCGGCCACCAGGCTGTCGGCGGTTTTTTTGAGAAACTCGCGCGTGCAGTCAACTGCTGAGTCCAGCAAGGGGCCAAGGACTCCGACGGCAAAAAGACGGAGAACGTACATCATGGGCTGGTTGTCGTCTGTCTGCAGCGGAAGGTTAGTCCTGACTATAGGGGCGTCAGATTTCATCACTGTCCAAAATGGACATCATTGCGTGGAATATATGCCTACCAGCCTGGCTTCCCTGTGTTCAAAAGCCGCCGAGGGGCTCATTATCTGGGAGCCAATGTGGGCCACGGTTAATTGCTATGGTTGCCATTTGATAGTATTTGGTGGCACTAAGGAGAGGAGTTGGGCTTCGGCAGTTTGTCACGGCAAGTGATTAGAAATTAATACGCATCCGACTTCATAAACCCCACGTATTTTGATACTGCGAGGCGGTATTGGCCAACAAGATGTCCTTCCGGACCTGTGGCCACTTTCTTTCTGACTGTGAGACGATCCTATTGTGAGGTTGCAATTTGATCATGATATTGTCTTTCATGCCTTCCAGACCGCGGCACGTCAACGGAATGAGACACGTAACAGATCTTCATGTACATCCCAAGACTAAAGCTAGCGTATGAGCATACCAGATTGCTCACTGGTTATGCTTTTGTGTTATTAAGCCAGATAGAACCATCAATGAGTGGAGGAGTTTCTCCAAACCAACATCCGAGGTTTGCTGACCGCCATGGACTATGGGACTTCTCGTTAAAAGAACCATGAATCTCTGACTCCGAACTTTTGGAGAGCCTGACTGATAGTGGCGTTTTCTTTTCAGAGGGGTCTGTGGACTTAGGACCAGAACAAGAGGCAGGAAGACCAGGGACCACATTCATAGGCAACAGACACCCCAGGCAACCACAACTTCCCATTCCACATAGTAGTGGTTTAGCATTCCAGATTTTCATCTTCTGTTAAGAACTTCTGGCGACCCGGGTTCGAACCCCGGTGTGGAAACTTTATTCTTCTATTTTTGCGCTTTTCTTCAGAAACAGTCACTGTGGTAGCCGGCCAAGCGAATCCCCTCCCCCCTTTCGAATTCTTTGCCGAATACCTCCTTCCACCTTCAGTTTCTTCTTCCACGGATTATCACTCGTCGTTCGGTCTTCCCAGAGTCGGAGTCTGGTATCAAGCCCTTTGCATGGCCACCTCATTGGCGGACAACCACCCCAAGAAAAAACGACCATCCGACGCGCACTCAGTCATATGACGGCTTCAACTTCTTCCTTGCCACATCTGCTATGGGGCTGGGGCTGGGCCAGGTACACGTACGCTCCCAGTGCCAGACACTGTCTGCCCTGCGGTCCCGGCACCAAGGATGAACACAGACCACGACAGCAGCCACCTGAATCCTTCGTTGGCAGCGACCGCCACTCGGCCGTCGGTGGCTGCAGTACAACACATCACATTGCCTGGGGGGAGCAGCATGCAGTCGAGGCTCTGTCCGTTGGGCATCGAAGCTGCTCAGTCCTAGCATGAAGCAGGTTAAAGTTACACAAATGGCCCGTCTTTCCTGCGCTTCTCTGCCAGGAGACTGTCTAAGCGAGCTCTACTAATGGCGGATCTCCCTGGTGAGTGTCCCGATGATATGGCCATGATTGGTGAACTCTGTACAGTTGAGCACATATGGACAGGCAGCATGCCGAAACCCGAAGAGTTTGGCCCAAGCCTGACGAGATGTGCAGCTGCTGTAGCACAGTGGCGGCAGCTGAGGAGAAACGGACACCTGTGCAACCAATAACTGGACGTCTGTCTTCCGCGCAGCCGTGAGACATCCCGCGCGAGAACTGGAGAAAGACTCACCCCGTCATCTGTGGAACCCAAATTCAACTGTTGCCATGCCACTGAGAGCAACAACAACATTCAACACTGGTTGAGACACGAGACCAGCAACACAATGCGGGGCCGACTCCCTCGAGGGAGCAGGGAAACTGGAGGTAGGAGACCACTCCATTGGTCATATCCGTTATCCGTCTCTTTTGAACGCCAGCGGGAATTCTCGTGCTCTTACCTGCATTTGCCTCCGCATGGGGCGGCTGTCATTACTCCTTGTCAGTGTTCTCACTCGATGCTGCCGACCAAGTCCCATGTTCAGTGGCAGGTGAGCCGAATCAAAACCGTCTTAACTACCGACATTCCGCCTTTTTCTGTGTTACTACAGGCCTCGACTTGTCCAGTTCCCGCCAACTTTCTGATGAACAACCTCACGAGTCCAAACAAGGTTTGTCGTCCACATTCGAAGCTGCGGTCCTCGCAGTTGGCAGACAATCCATGCCTGCGAATCGCCAGCAAACTAGGAGAGTGTCTGACCTTGCCTTTGATGCCCATTGGATTTGGTATCCACTTAACGCACCATGGCAGTAAACGCAGAAGACGGAGGTATGTATCCGACGGTGTATATGGTACCGGACGTGATATCTGACTAATTCGCGCAAAGTACACCGCGCCAGTGTCTGTTCTACAGACTCCTTCAACCACCTCCGCTCTGTAAAAGCTCTCATCATGCGGTCTCCGAATATCGGCCAGTCCCCAGGAACCTGGGCTCAGAACGCCATGGGGCTTCTAGCAATTCCGAGTCCGCTTCCAACCCGTCTCATCAACGCCTTCAGTTGTTGATGCCCAGCTGAGTCAATGTCATGCAATGAAGTTGGTCAGATGTCCTAGACACGGTAGTCCAGCCGCCAGGGTACTACTTCCTGATCATCTCGGAGGCCTTTCAAGGAAGACTGATCCCGGCACAGTGTCAAAACCAACTCTCAGGGGCTCGCCAATCCCAGAGAACCGGGGGAGAAAGTAACCATCAATGCCAAACCCAACCGATTCTGGCCCCGTTGCCCAGCTGATCGGATTCCCTTCACCTGCTCAAACATGCGCCACAGGAACAAGTCACTCTTGACCCTATAGTGGTCTCCATCGTCATTTGTGCCTCTGGTCTTCAGCCGTCGGTTGGGCATGGAGGAATCGTGGGGAGCAGAGCAAGTTAGTTGGGCACCCATGTCATCGACAGCTCCCATCTCTCGCCGGACCTGCCTTCCTGCGACTGCTGTGAAAGGTTATATCTGCAAGCTGATCTCTGTATTTGTGATAGATCTGTAGGATCCTAACGCCCAACGCCACAACCAAACCAACGGCCTGGCGTCTTCCGAGCCTCTGTCGTCCCCACCACCTGCCTTGTCATTCGCCCGTCGAGACCCATGATGCTCCTCGTGAGTTGTATATCGTTGAGCCAATGTGAGCTGATGCCGATGCTAAAACCCGTGTATCTCGTTACAGGGCAGCAGCAAGAGTCACAAACACGGTTCAGGCATGGAGCCGGCGGGATACCGCGAAGCACTCCAAAGCTGCAAAGGCCAAGTCCCCTGGGGCGACTTCCCAAGGAGCCCAAGGCTCCTTCTTATTCATCGTCAATGAGCTTCAAGTGGATCCGGACTCCTACCCCGAGGTCGATCAGTGGCTCAACCCTGTACCGCCAGAGCGAGCAGGCGCCTACGTTGGAGAGGTTGTCGGCACCGTGTTCCGCTATCAGAACGGAATTGTTTCTCCGGCCCATGGATACAGATGGTATGCCACCATGGATGTGACACCAAACAAGCACTCTTCGGTTGACAAAATTCGAGCAGGTATCGAGATCCGACTCGCGCTGATCAGACGGGAATCTACCGGTTCAACCAGCAGACCGGTAGTTCGACGGACGCCGGCTCACTACAGAACGCAGACCATTTTCGCCTGTTCAGCCCTCCTGCCCATGATCGTCACAGACGGAGACCCTCGTTGGGAAACACGTTCCTGCGCCGGCTGTGCAATTGCGACGCGAGGTACGACAGAGAGGGCTACTCGCCTTGGTTTCCACTGCACTTCGCGGGCGGTGATCAAGGGGGAGGCATCTCTTACGTCTGTTCGGGCGCAACGGGCGACCCGTGGGTGGCCGGGAAGGACGCCTCATGGATACCAGCTCTGGTGCCCAGCGCCTACCGCAACACAGCTCCCTCCGCTCCTCGTTCTAGGGGCCTATCGGGCCACCTCCCCATCATTCTGGCCCTGATGGCCTTTCACGGAAGACGCGATCGCGCAAGCGAGGTGTTCCTGAACCGTAGCTGGCACATGAACCGCTGGTCTGGGTCTAGCCGGGCCTCAGCTTACCGTTTGTGGCCCCGGTTCTGGGATGTTCGAAAGGCATATCATAGCTAACCAAATTCAGTCCCGAAGTCGGGTGAGAGCCCTCGCGGCCTCCTCGTCCAGGTCTGCGCAGACAACTTAGTCGAAGGCCTCGAAGACAACGCGCAAAACAACATCCCCCGGGAGGAATACGAGGATATGCTACTCGAACTCGAGGGGGCCATCCTCGTTGAGGATAATCCTTGAAACGGACCTACTGAACCTCCAGGGATCCTACCGACACCTACCTCAGCCAACGTTCTTATGTCGTTTTCTTGTTGCTCTGGTTATTGTTTCCGTGAGACGATTCCGCTTACGTTTTCCTTCCAGGTATGCCAGACGTTGGCTCTTTAAACTTACATTGCTCCCTTGCTTTCATTGCTCCCAAAGCTCTCTTCTCCCGCGTTCATGCGCATTCAACTCGCATAGCGGTTGGTCGGCCTCTGCTACTGTTTCCTTCTAGAGTTGGCCTGGACAAAATGATTAGTCTAGCACTAGAGTCAAAATAGTCTCATCCTCTCCATAAGGGGCTCGAAAGAATGTGTTGAAGGTTCTCCAGTCGATGCTTGTGCGATTGTCCCTTCTCGCTAAATCACGCCTGGAACTCGCTCATTATACACCATACGCCACAACAGACCTTTATAGTCTCCAAAGCGCCAGCCCTGCCCGGCCCTCCTCTCTGATGGACCCAGCCATGCAACAACGAGCCCCCTCATTAACCAACAATAACTCATACGGCATCTGGTAATCGCACTGCAATGTCTCCGGATTGTGTGATGTACCGTACCCATGGTAAGGAGGGGTATTGAAGCTGTTCAAGATGTGTTAACGGATGTAGAAACAGAAACAGAACACTAAGAAACCTACCTTTGGCTCTGTAATCTTTAGATAGCGCACCTGGATGCCGCTAGTGGTAAAATAGGGAATCTCAAACTTGACCTGGATGGGCCGCTTGGCGCCCTTGCCGGGTGCGCCGATGCCGCCCATGCTGCCGCCAAACCCGCCCGTCATGCCGCCGCCGTGCTCGTCGTCACCGCGCACGCTGGGCAAGCCGAGCTCGGCACGCATGAGGAACTCCTTGCCACCGCCAAACTGCTTGATCTTCCAGACGATGGCGCTCTGCTCGGGGGCGTAGTGGACAGACCCGACGTTGGTGCGGAAGCGCGGGGTATCGGCGTCGTCGGGCACAGGTACGATGATCTCGACGTTGTTGGCGGTGCTGCGGCGCTTGAACTGGGCACGGGCCTTGAGCATGTACTCGATGCGCGAACCGCTGTGTGACTCGACGACGCACTCGACCCAGATGAGCGGCTTGACCTGGGTGTTGAGGCGGTATGACATGAGCTCGAACTCGCCGTCGGGCGGGATGAAGCTGATGGTGCGGTCGTTTTCGAAGCGCGACAGGCGCACGCACTGGTGGAATTTCACGTCCTCCATCTCGATGGCCTTGCCGCGCGTCGTCCGCCCCGTCGTCTCGAACATGACCTTGTCGTTGAGCCCCAGGCGCAACTCGGGCATACCCGACAAGTAGCACTTCATCTTGATGGCGCCCAGGATCTCGGAGCGCAGCACGTTGCCGTTGGCCGACACGAGCAGGTTGAGCGACTCGATGACGTCGAGGAACACCTCGTTCTTGCGGTAGCGGATGCCCTCGGAGCGCCCACGACACGGCGTTGGTGACGGCGATGGGCGGGCGCGCCTGGATCTCGAGCTTGTGCGACTCCTGGGTAATGTATTCCTGCAGGATCTTGGACTCGGTCGTCTGTGGGTAGCCAAAGTCCATCATCTCGTCGAGCAACTCGTAGATGATGACGAAGTTGTCGCGGATGGACTCCTCCTCGAGCGCCTTGAAGTACTCTGTGAAGACCTCGACGATCTTGTGCAGGAAGAGCAGGATCTCGGCGGCATTGGTGTTCCGTTTTGTGAGGGCGAGCAGGTAGAGGTTGTTGTGGCGGATATAGAGGTACTGTGAGAAGCCGTCTCGGTCAGCGATGTGCGGTGGGAGGATGAGAAATCCCAAACTCCGGCGCAGCAGCCCTTACATTGATGCCTTCGTGCGAGAAGCAGGGGGGCACTGCTGACGACTCTTCTTCGGCTTCGCTGAGCAGGATAGGGAATTTCTCGACGGCGGACATGGGGATATCACCCCGGTAGTTGCGGGCAAGTAGGGTTTTGCCCTTGAGGTCGAGGAAGAAGATGGCCGACGCCATGGCGAGGGGCTGGCGGGCGTGTTTACGCCCAGAATCACGGGTTGTGTGGACGAAGGAGGGGCGGTGCCAGGTCGGGAGGGGATTTGGAGGAGGGGCGTAGGAGGTCGGTCGCCGGGTACGTTATGTAGTAATAGAGCAGTCTCACATGCGACCTGTGTCGCAGTGTCCAGCGCTCCAATATGTGACGGGCTATTGGCAGTTGTCGGGACAGCAACTCGTCAAAGATGCCACTCGTTGTTTGATACGTTCGTTGATACGATAGTACGGATGTACTGGCGGTGCAGTCGTGGAAGCACAGGCCACATCGAGTCCATGAATTGTCCCCACAACCATATGGGTCAGGCAGCTCTGCCGGCAAAGGCCAAACTTAGCTCCGTGGTGGGCCACCATGAGACCCACCTGGTGGGCGTGGCTTCGGTTTTTGGGTGCAAAAGATTTTTGGGAACCTTCCTTCCCTTCTCCTTTCCTCTCCAACGCGTCCAATAGACAGTGCAGTCCATCGTGCGCACAACAGGTGCCGGCATTCTGTCGCGTATCCGACCCGTGTCGTTGTTGATGACGTCTGCGATTTCGAGGCGCGGAGAGGAATTCTATCACGGTGCCATAAGAGCTGCCCGAGTATGCTGCTCTTTTGTGGCGCATTATCTTGTTGCTTGGGCAGCGTCAGAGGCGCCGAACATATTACGATCGTGGGAAGCGGAAAGGGTGGTGCAGCTGATGCCTGGATCTGGTGCTCGCCCGACTCGACAACATTGCCGTCTTGCCCAGTCGCTCCGGATTCTCAACAAAAATGGACAGTTAGTCTGTCAGGGTGACAAATTGTTGAGGCAAGGCAGTCCGCCATGTGACCCAAACAAGGACGGTCGGCTTGATCCTCTCGCCACGGTCCCTTCATGGCTAGCAGCAATGTGGAAGGCAGTTCCGTGGCCAAGCACAAAATGGAGCAAGCTCGGCATGTCCCCTGCCCCCAGCGATATCTGACCTCGCCGGGTTTTGTACCGTTGCTCGCTGTTATTGGTTGTAGCTGGATCGCTATTGTTCCCTTGACATGTGAGAGTTGGGTCGCCCGTCAACCATCGGGCGTGGGCAGAAGGCGGCATCTCAAACGCACAGGGATAAAGCGTGCCTTCGGCCCTGACATTTAACCCCCGCACCAGCGACCCAACGATCGGGCAGTTTGAGGCCGCAGGCTGCGGAATACAGCCGCTGGAAGGTTCACACCCAGTCACGACTTCGGTGTACCATTGCATGTGAAGGTGGGTCAACCATGACAAAGCGCTGCGAGAGCCGAGCGGCGAGGGCGGATAATCGCTAGCTCAGGGCTCGCTGCAACCCAGCTTCTGACACGTGCTTGTCATGACAGCGGTTGTGGATACCAAGTGGATGAGATGAGGGCATTCGCTGCTGCTGGACGCAGACGAAGCACAAGTTTCAGTATCGTAGCAGACACTGCAGTCGCGCATTGCGGTCAGTCGGCGCGCTTACCGCGACCATGGTGCGATGCGTTTCAATCTTCTACGGATGAAACTGGCGAAGGCAGTCTGAGGCGATGCCGTGCTTGCTAGTGTAGAGTTGGCACCCCGCGCCCATGTGGGTGGAGAAGGTGGCAGCAGCATGATGCCGCGCGGGCTAGAGGGACGGGCTGCTCAGTCCGCATTTCCGATCCATTCACATACCTCCCAGAGGTGCTATGCCTGTCTTACTGCCTGAATGGATCTCCCGGGCTGCTGTCATGAGCTGGGAATAGCTGCCAACTTCCTTGCCAGTCGGATCGTCCATGTCCAATAATGTTAGTCGTAGCGCCGTCTGGGGAAGCTCTCCGATACCACTCGGGCCGAGTCTCTTTGTATGTTCTTGGAGACAGAGAGTCGGGCGATGCGGTTCTTCGCTGGAGGCAAGGAAGACGGGAGGACGGGTTGGCGAAGCGGGGGTCCCAGGCCAATGTGTTTTGGCGCTTGACCTCAGTGTGACATGCCGAAAGTGTGGTTGTTTGGTACAGCCAAACATGTGGATTGCCCGTAAAGCGCCTCCGGCCGGCCCGTGGACAGTGGATTGGATGGCGGGGCCTCGCTGGCTTTTCCCCCTCGAGCACCAGCAAACCAGAGCCTCAGCTGACGTTGTGCCCCAAGTCTGCCCCAAGTCCCCCAATCGTCCTTGCCGGACAAAACTGTCAAACCGCGGCAGCGTCCGACTGAACACTTTCACTTTGGTTGCCTTCGTCCAGTACACGGGACCCGTCGTCCAATCTTCTGCGCAGCGCTTGGGTCGATCCCTACCTTATGCACCCAGGGTTATTATTCCATCCCTGACACACGAAGACGCACCCAATGCCTCCAATATCAGCGTCATCTACCCTCCCCTAGTTCTACTGCACTCGTTTTCCTAGATACACAGTCGATCCATCTTGATCTGAGCCTACGGCCATCCCAACAATCCGCTTGCTGCTCGCCACGGTCCTGTTATTGCCTTCGAACCTTTGTGGCGCCCCGCTCTTGCCAACGTGAACACCCTCTCCATTCGACAGAACGAGCGCGTTCCACCGTTCCACGAGCGAACAAACCGTCGAAATCGCGAACAATAGACACAAGCAAGCGAGCGAGCGAGCGAGCGCGACCCGGATGAAAGAAGCCCTGGTTTACCTTTACTGCGAAGCCAATGTCGCCGTTCCCCTGATTGCCGGCTCCGCTCGGTTCTAACTGTGCGGTTGGGAAACAGCACCTGCAGCAGGCCTGAGATGGAGCAGGATCACATGCCGGGCGCTCAGCGCTCGCCACCGACGCAGCCCGGCGACGACATGGGCCCGCCCACGACAGATCATCAGCAGCTAATGAGTCCCCCGCGTCAGTGTTGCGGACGCACCGATAACACAACCCTTCCCTGAACATCGGCATCGCGGACACGAGCACAAGCTGTCGAGCGACTTATCCCTCCAGCTGCCCACCGCTTGCCCACGCCTTTCCCGACGATGTCGGCACCACCACCGAACTGGCCCCAATACAACCTCCGCACGAGAAACCGATCGGCGCCTCCGGTCAGACCCTGCCGCCGTTGTCT
Organism: Achaetomiella virescens; assembly: GCA_031001845.1. Taxonomy (NCBI): domain Eukaryota; kingdom Fungi; phylum Ascomycota; class Sordariomycetes; order Sordariales; family Chaetomiaceae; genus Achaetomiella; species Achaetomiella virescens. The sequence continues at coordinate 188,656 of JARNGD010000034.1, forward strand.
GAAGTCACTGGCGCCCAGGCGCATACCGCCCTCCCCAGACCACCAGAGCCTTCGCATCCCGCCCCCTATGCCAAGACGATCAATCACTGGCCGAGCCTCAATCCCTTCACGACCTACTACACCCCAGCTACCTCGACCCTGTTGAGTCGTCTCCGAGCATGGGCTCGGAGACGGGCAGTCGGAGGGGCACCAGCGTGAGCTTGGACGATCCCGACGTGAGGATAGCCGCTGAGGCCCTAGGGCAAATGAGGACAGGTATGTTGGCAAAGGCACTGGGCCATGGTTCGCCGGTCCCACAAAAGACGCCGATCGCTAACAGTGCCTTTCGCGGCCCAGACTGCGGTTCTTCTCCCCGTAATATGTCTCTCGCTTCTACCCCTGGCGATCGTAAGTACAGGGACTACAAGACGGCCAGCCCCTCGCCCCAGAACAAGCCGGAACCCGAACCGCTCCTGTCGCTAATCACGACGTCGCATCCGTTGCTGGCCTCTGCCGTTGGGGGCGCCGCTTCTGCCTACAACACGGGAAAGAACTACTCACCACAGTTCAAGTCGAGCGCCGAATACGTTGAGAGCTACCTTAAGCCCGTGGGTAAGGCGGTGGCACCGTCAGTCGGAAAACTGGCGTTGAGGGCGGCGTGCGTTGGATATTCGGGATCCGCAACAAGAAGCAGCATTCGACGACAGATATCGAGACAGGCGAGCGGGTGGCAACAGCAAGCGGCGCAAGTCGGAGCGGAGCGATAAGGCACAAAAGTCACTGGACGCCACGCCCCTCTCTGTCGCCGTCGACGCCGACGATCGCCGCATGTCCATCAGCACAGTTGATACCCTGCCTGCCTACGATGACCAGAGATCCCCAGCCTATACAGAGGTTTGCCGACGAAAAGACCGCGTCGGCGCCGGGGTCTGGTGCACCGGGGCAACAGCAGTGGGGCCAGCGATTCGTGGTGACCACCTCCGGGGCTGGGCGTTGCGATGAGGCAGGAGAGTCTGCGGAGCCTCAAGTACTGCCTCAAGGTACTGAAGGACACGAACAAGCATGTTAGCGATGTGCTCGTGAATCTCAAGAACCTCATCGAGGAGTATGATCAAGCGCGCAGAAAGATGTCGAGGACCACGATATGGAAAACGGCAGCACTTGCACGCCGAACGCGGCTGCCGACCGCGTCAGACTCCTCCAGCGCATGGGCGAGCTTCGGAGCGACATATTCCGCGCAATCCACCATATACCGTGCAGACTGTCTCCAAGTACGCCGGCAGCGCCCTGCCCGAGAATGCCAGGAACATTGTCCACCGACAGCTAATGAGCCTGCCCGGCCTGTACCAGCTCCATTACATGCGGGAATCCGAGAGGCGCCGCGAGAATTCCAGCCCAGACAGCTTGGCACGCGACAGCGCTCACCTGGCGCTGCTTTTTGCGAAGGAAGCCCTGCAGATGATGACACAGGTTTGGCGACGTCCTCAACAGGACCCTCATGAGCGCCGAGGAGTGGTGTGAGACGCTATATAGGAAAAGAACGAGCAATCGGCCTCCTCCTCTCAGCACTACGGAGCCACTACCGGCTTCACCGGTTATTCCCGTGACAGGGATAATCGCCATGTCGGGTTAAGGTATTGGTGGAAGTACGGCGTAATGTGCAGACGGAGTTTCCGGCGAGAGAAAACGGGCGCATAGAGCTGTGGTGAAGAACTCAGGCTCGTACACAAAATGCGAGCTCGAACACCGAGAGAGGAAAGAGGAAAAATTACAACCAAAAGCTTCAGGCGTGGTCGCTATTCCTGGTAGGCTGTCGTACAATACAGCCCCTCCGCACCACAAGCCATGGACTTGCAGTCGCAGAATCCCCTTTCGTGCCTGTTTTCCTATCTTTCCGCTTATCACATCTCATGAACACATGAAGAGCATGCCTCGGATTGTGCTTTCAAAGACACTCATTTTCTTTTTCTTTCTCATTATCTTTGTCACGGTATACCACGTTTCAATTCACGGGCCTTGTTGGATGGGCGGTCCTTGGTTATAGTCTTATACACAACGGGAGTCATTACCACCCCACTCCACATAGTTTCACCTTTACAGTTGTCGATACCGTTGTCAAGAAGGCGGAGGGGGGAGAAGGGGGACGGGGGAGTGGCGGTACGTACCCAATCGAGGTTTCGGTCCGCTAACGGGTGGACTTCCTACGTTACAGGGTCTACCTGCTAGCCTGACCATGGACGTCTCTGGCTGCCCCACTGACACTTATCCTCGTTGAACTCTACCTGCTCATTCGTTGCCTCCAATGGGTCGTTGATACCTAAGACCGTACTCGATGCCCAGGAAAGGGCATTCTAATGGCGATAAAGTCACGGTTCGGATCTAGAATGGATGGGTGAAACTTGTAACACATGCTATGAATGAGAGAAAACCAGTCTTTTGCTCCCTTGCTACAACTAGGCCTTCTTTTTGCATGGACGAACATGTAACTTGGGGCAGATAGTCTTGCAAATGGAGCACATCTAAGCGCTCGTCTCCCTGAAGCTCCTAGTCGTTGCCTATTCTGAGGCTGTCAAACCAGTCCATCGAACCACTGTTTCGAGCATGCTGATGCCTACTAGAGAGACGAAGGAGGGTAAAAGTAAATGTAATGTAGATCATATCCAATTTACAAGACGGGAAGGTACCTAGCCGAATGGGGAAGAGAAGCAAAACAGACAGCTCAAATAAATCTAGAAGCGCAGAATGATAGGGTTAGGAAAGTGGAGGGAAACGGGATACGATAGGAGGAAAGAAAGTAGGGGGAAGAAAACCAAAGAAGAAGCAAGGGAAAGGAAGAGAAAGAGAAAAGAGGAAAGAAAGCGGTGAGGGGAGGGGGTCGAAAAATCCAAAAACGAACAATGGTAACGTTATCGTGTTGCTAAATAGATCATTTGATAAACCAAGTATTAAGTAGAATGGGGGAAATGTTGGAATACCGAGCGATATCTGGAGATGCCACCCTCCTAGCTCGAGCTCAAACTTCGAGACGTAGATTGGCGGTGTCAACTACTGCTGCCTCCTGCGCCACCGTTTGCTAAGCCACCGGATCAAGTCCTGAGTGCTCCCTGCCCGAATCGCCGTGGGAGGCTGCCCTTCCCAAAGACTTCCTCCGGAGCGGCAGTTCGACACTGCTCTAGATCCAGCATGCCGTTTTCACCAGGTGGTATGTCTGATTCCGTCCCAATGAAGACTGAGTGCCAGCCCGCAGCGCATGCTCCAATGACGTCCTTCTCGTACTCGTCGCCAATATACAACTTTATCCAACGTTCTTCTTCTTTCCCCGCTACTTGCTCGGCGCCCTGAGCGAGAGGTTCACCAGCATTACGAGCTGCCGCCAGTTGTTCGGCCATCCCCTTGGCAGCGTCAAATATCCGCCTGTCCGGCTTCGCAAACCCAACATCGTACGATATACAGTGCATGTCAACGTCATACTCCTGACCGACCACCTGGTCAAAGTTGACGGGCGATCCAAAACGGAAGGGGCTGACGCGGAGGCCGAGGGAGGTCAAAATGCTGGGGACCCTGTCGTCCGAGTTGGTGATAACACCCACGATTATGCGGGACGAGCGGTGATGTTGCTGCTTTTTGAGGGATCGGAGGAGGGCGTCGACGCCTGGCGAGAGGGTGTAGCCCTCGTTGGAGGAGAAGCGGTGAAGAAGACGGGGGCGAGGTCCACGGGTAGTTTGCAGGGCGGTTTGACAAGGGGCTGGAAGGTGTTGTTGATTACCTGAGGAGGGCCAGAGTTAGTAGTCGGCGAAGGTGGAAGCGGGTGAGTGGCAGGACTGACATTCGTCCACCACCTTGCAGCGCCCATCCCGCTGGCTCTCCCATAGTTTGGATGCGCCTTAGACTCCTCAGAGAAGGCAGCCTTGAAGGAGGCCTTGACTTGGTCGACACTGAAGCCATCAAGTCCGCATTGCCGCGCCACTATCGCGTACTGCTCTGCGATGGGCTGCTTGGGAGTGAACAAGGTCCCGAATGCGTCGAAGCAGAGGAGGAGGTTCCGTGTCGTCATCGTCTTGCAGTCTCACGGTCTCAGCTGCTCAGAGCCGACCAGCATACACACATGATTCGAGAGATAGCTATGTGCTGCGAAGGACGTGGTTGCCAAGCTACTAGAAAGAAGGGTCTAAACTCGAAGTCATCAAAACTGTGGTGTTTGCGAGGCACCGGTGTTTGTCCAGCTGGAAGCAATGCCACCTAGGTTTAGTTCTTTATCGGTTGTGATTCATTGCTCATTCAGCTAGGGTTATTCCGTGCACGGGGCGGAGGCCAAGAGGAGAGATGGAACATCAAGTTGGAATGCAAACCCTAACCCTCATTCTTCGCTCTCCCTGCAGCTCCGAGCAAGACATTGGCCAACTGTTCAGCTCCCAGAAAAGACATGAACGGAAACAAGCACTCGCTTGCTTTGCGACTAATTAATTATGTGTGTCAGTTGACCTGCACAGTGGCGTCACAGGCAATAGAGGGAGATGAAAACCAAAGGAAGAAAGAGAGAAAAATGAAGGGGAAAAAAAATGAAGTGTGAAAAATTGGAAAAGAGAAAGGAGACACGACATTTGATAAAATAAGTTGAGACGAGGGGTAACGCACATGTACGTTAGTGAAAACAAATATTGATGGAGGATAGGTTGGAAATGCCGGGTGTCTTGCCACGGCCCACTCCAGCTCAGTTTCGGCTCCTTCATGCAACCAACAGTCCCATTTCCAGGGCACCTCGCACCTCTCCATCATCCGATATCAACGAGACGCGGTTCGGTATGAGCCATCGATTGAGTTTCACTCACGACTTTCTGAGCCGACTAAAGTCAGCTCACCCTCCACGCGCGCGGCTGTCGAATGGAGAACTGCCGTGTTACCAGTTCCACGACGCGTCGGAGCAAGGGCTGCTCGTGACGCGCAGTCAACCACAGAGCTTCCAGTTGGGAACAGGAGCTTCCATCTTTACCAACTGTCTTATCCCTGCCATCACATCGGCCACGTCTGAAATCATTTTCGTGACCTGCTTCTGGGCACCTTCACAAACATTGACAGCTCTGCGCGACGCGCTCACCAAACTTGCCGCTCATCGATGCTCTCTCATCCGCGACGCGGTCGATATCAGGGGACAGATAGTTGCGCCGCTGAGAGTCCGGATATGCTTCTCGTCGCGCTCCTTGCTTCAAAAACTGCTGCATCCGCAGTCTCGGATGGCTACATATATCCACCCTCATCTTGGCCCACGGCGCTTGGCTTGCCAGATGAGACTCTGCTTGAGCGTGGAGGCATCCAACTCCAGGTCAAGAGCCTCTTCTTCCTGCCGTTCAGTGTTATGCACCCCAAGTTCGTCATCATCGACAGGCAGCGTGCCTTCATCCCGAGCTGCAACGTCAGCTGGGAGCCATGGCTGGAGGGATGTGTGGAAATCACCGGGGATACGGTGTCGTCGCTGTTGTCTTTCTACACTCGCACTTGGGGGGACACGCCGAGTTACGAGCAGCCACACGGATCGCAAGTCCATAAGGGCCGAATGTTTGACGCCCAACAAGCAGGCCTTGCCTCGATCCAAAGTACCGCGCATTACCAGACGGCCCTGGGAGCTCTAGGGACTCTCCTGACGTTTGTCCTGCCATCTTCACACCATCGCAACCCGCAATTCCGTCCGTTTCCGTGGCAGAGCTGCCCTACCCCACCAGCGACTCCCCACAACGTTGCGGTACTACAACTCTTCGAGCAAGCACAGCGATCAATCTACATACAAACTCCCAATCTCACCTGCGAGGCCGTCATCGCCGCTCTCTTGGACGCGCTGAGGAGAGGCGTGGACGTCACCATAGTGACGAACCGCAACATGATGCTTCTGGAGCAGCTCGTCACGGCCGGCACCACGACGTCCTGGAGCATCAAGGCGCTGGTGCGCCGTTTCCATCGGCTGAAGCCAGCACCAGACGCCCACCGCGACCTTGAAGCTGGGCGTCCGGCAGTTGGGCACCTGCGGATTTCATGCTTCCGCGCAAGGTGCCAGGCGGGCTCAGGGGGCCACGAGCGGCGGCCGCTGATTGCGGCGGCGGCAGTGCACGGCGAGGAGCCGGTGCACTCGCACCTGAAGCTGACGATTGTCGATGGCGAATACACCATGCTCGGATCGGGAAACATGGATCGCGCAAGCTGGATGACGAGCCAAGAACTGGGCGTGCTGTTCCACGACCGCCAATTCTGCGTGGGGGTCAAGACAGGAGTTGATCAGGTCCTGGAGGGGCGGCTCGACCTTGTTTTCGACTCGGAGGGTTGAGGAGAGCCCCTCAGCTGAACCTGGGGTAGAATCTGGAGATTGTGGGGAAGCGGAGAAGGAGAGGCCGTCGAGTCAGTCATTCCGTCTTTTGATTTTTTATTTGCCTTCGGCTTCCGGGCGGTCCTGGCCGCGAGGGCTTGTTCATGCGCGCGTTTTGAGATCTCGGGCATCCACGACGAGCCCCGATAATGCAACGGCGTTCCGGAACATCGCTCTTCTCTTCCGCCTCTTCTGCCCAGGTTCGGCAGGGCCATCCAGGATACCCCCCCTGTCGTTGTCATTTTGCCCCGCAGCCAGAGCCGCGCTCTTCCCATCATGGATATTCAGGAACGACGCTTCCGAAATTGGGGCAGTCCACGTCAATGAAGGATGCCGACCTGTGACCCGGTTCTGCCGCCTTTTTGGTGCTCGGTAACCCGGTTGGCGGAGATTGTGCCTATTTCTCAGACAATGCAGAGCGATGACGCAGTGGACTGGCCCCTGGTTCGTTCCCCGGCTCTTGGAACATCCTTCCCTAGAAACAGTCCATTTTGTTGTTTAGCTCCCATTTCTGCCGGTCTGACGTTGCATCGCAAGCGCCAGGTTCCGGGCATGTTCGATCTAGTGTGCCGTTAGGAATCAGTTTTGCCTCCGTGCCAGGTATCATCCCAACCAGAAGGGAACGAAGCTGAGAGCAAGAAAAAGGAAGGGAATAAGGAGCTGGTGGATAAATGCACAGGAAATATCAAGGAAGAAGAAAGCAACGGGGAAAAAGCAAAGATAATAGAGAAATACAAGGAAAATGGTAAAATAAAGGAAGAATAGAATCGAGAAAAAGAAACAAGATCAAGGACAAAGTTGAACAAGAGGAAGACAAACGACCAAGTGGAAGGGAGAGAACACACTCCAGATCTGACGCCCACCGGCGCCGAGAACTACTGCAGGGGGTAAATCTTTGGCTCACTACTCCAGGACACTAGGGCCTTCTTCGGTGGCGTTCCCGGGAGGTGCTTCCCCTGTGTAACCGCTCTCGCTACTACGTTTTCGGATGTCCTTGGCTATCGGTGCGAGCGGTGCCAATTATGGGGCCTTGTGAAGGGCATCTCAGGCAAGGACTGAGAATGCTCCGCACGAGGTTGAATCGTCCGGCACCGCGCTCCCGCTGATCCGGCCCTTCTAGATTGAGTGGGTTGTTGATGTCTATGCGAGCCGCGAGTCGTTAAAAGGGAGTGTCCTCCCTCAGCATGCCTCTGAGGGCGCAGTGTCAGCACCTCACGCCTTTCTTTCTAGACACCAATCTTCCTAGGTACAATGGCCAAGAAGCTTCTACTCGCTGCCGCCCTGGCGGCCACGTCCTTGGCTGCTCCCCTTGTCGAGGAGCGCCAGAATTGCGGTGGCGTCTGGTAAGATTGGTGCCCGAGTGGACGCTTCTTAATCCTTTACACTGACATAGTACTTTAGGAGCCAATGTGGCGGTAACGGGTGGACTGGCCCTACCTGCTGCGCGTCTGGCAGCACTTGCGTTGCGCAGAACCCGTGGTACTCTCAGTGCCTCCCCAATAGCCAGGTGACGACGACGGCGGCCTCCTCCACCTCCTCCAAGCCGTCCAGCACGAGCACCAGCAGCCGCCCGACTAGCACTACTGTGAGCACCACCACCCGCGCTTCGTCCTCGACCACGTCGGCTCCTGTCTCGACGCCCGGTGACCAGCATCCCCGGCGGTGCTTCGACCACGGCCAGCTACTCTGGCAACCCCTTCCTGGGCGTGCAGCTCTGGGCCAACGACTACTATGCTCTGAAGTCTCGTCGCTGGCCATTCCCAGCATGACTGGTGCTATGGCCACGAAGGCTGCTGCCGTCGCCAAGGTGCCCAGCTTCCAGTGGCTCGACCGCAACGTCACCCTCGACACCCTCATGGTCCGGACTCTGTCCCAGATCCGAGCGGCCAACAAGGCCGGCGCCAACCCTCCCTGTAAGTTGGTTTGCTTCATTTTGACGGTCCGGGGAGGTTTAGAGCGTCTCAAGTTACCTCTTTGTGCGGGTTGCCAAACCCCGGTCCGAGGAGCGGCGCCCCTATTCCCCCAAAATACCACGAAACTAACGTTCTTGATTGAAAGATGCTGCCCAGCTAGTTGTGTACGATTTACCTGATCGTGACTGCGCTGCTGCGGCCTCGAATGGCGAGTGGTCAATCGCCAACGGCGGCGCCGCCAACTACAAGGGATACATCGACCGCATCCGTCAGGTCCTCATCGAGTACAGCGATGTGCGGAGCATTCTGGTCATTGAGCCGGACTCTCTGGCCAATATGGTCACCAATATGGGTGTCCAGAAGTGCAGCGGCGCCGCGGCGACCTACAAGGAGCTCACCATCTACGCCCTCCAGCAGCTGAACCTGCCCAATGTGGCCATGTACCTGGACGCTGGCCACGCCGGCTGGCTCGGCTGGCCCGCTAACATTCAACCTGCTGCCGACCTGTTCGCTAGCATCTACCGCGACGCGGGCAAGCCTGCTGCCGTCCGTGGCCTGGCCACCAACGTCGCCAACTACAACGGCTGGAACCTGACCACCGCCCCGTCTTACACTTCACCCAACCCCAACTACGACGAGATCCACTACGTCCAGGCCATCCAACCCCTTCTCAGCGCTGCTGGCTTCCCTGCGCACTTCATCACCGACACTGGCCGTAACGGCAAGCAGCCCACTGGTAAGTTTTACCTGTTCCTTTTTCCCCTTCTTGGTGAGACTGGGGCGGTGCACGAGCCAATTTTGTGATCCACATTTGCGATCTTGGCGTTCAGGAGGGACCGCGCACGGGCCGCCCCCTTGAGCCAAATGTTGCTCAACACCAAAACACCATCATCAAACATCACCACCACCGTTTCCGGCATCAAAGCAGACGCTGACAACCTCACAGGGCAGTTGCAATGGGGTGACTGGTGTAACGTTAAGTCTACAGGTTGGAACTGCCTTTCCCAGCTATCTTGGGGTCCCTACGGGTCCCAGGAAGGTGACTTTGACCGAGGATAATGTGCTGACCAAGTTGATAGGTTTCGGTGTACGCCCGACCTCCAACACCGGCCTGGAAATTCAGGATGCCTTTGTCTGGGTCAAGCCCGGTGGTGAGTGCGACGGCACCAGCGATACTAGCGCTGCCCGCTACGACTACCACTGTGGCCTCTCGGATGCGCTTCAGCCTGCCCCTGAGGCTGGCCAATGGTTCCAGGCCTACTTCGAGCAGCTCCTGACCAACGCCAACCCGCCATTCTAAGCGGACTTAACAACTTGTCGTGAGGAGTACGGTGTTGAAGGAGTAGATGAAGGGCCTAGGAACACCTAGACTCTTTCTCAAACTTGGTGTTGGTAAAGGGGGGGGAAGGGGGGGTTTTCAACTCCTCTTCTTGTCTATACTTGATTGGCTGTTCTTTGTTCTGGTAGACAAAGCAGGTTTCTGAACACTTCTGTATATACTTTTTGGATGACGGCAGCCTAGTTATATACTAGCACTACATAGATATGACGGTGATTCTCAGGCCTCTCTCAATGGCCGTGACCCAATACACCTTGTGCAGAATGTAGAAAGGAAAACCACAAGTATAAATAAAAAGAAAACTTAGAATATATTCCAAATCAGCACTGCCTTCCAATTTCCTTAATCGGTAATGCCTCGCCTTCTTTGATCACTGATCCCTGACGTGCACTCTCACTCGTAGGGTCTCGCCCCTTCAAACCAGCAACCTCTCACTCCTTTCCCTCCTAAGTACGGTCCCTCGCTCCTCCTAAGCAAGTAGCATTGTCGTTGCTAGTAGGGAATGTGTGACCATACGATACACTTCCGTTTCCTTAGGATTAACTAGAACGTTCTTTCCCTTCCTAAAGGTGCAACGGTCCCAAGAGTGTATTTGCAACTATTTGGTGACGACTCTACGAGTACATCCAATCTTGAAGAGAAAAGAAGAAGAAGAAGAGAAAGTGTAACGGTCTCAGGAGTGTATTTCAACTATCTGATGACGACTCTACGAGTACATCCAATCTTGGAAAAGAAGAAGAAGAAGAAAGAAGGAAGAAGGGGAACGAGGAAGAGGGGGAAGGACATAGCGAAGTAAGTGATATGGCCTCTGCCTGACTAGAGGAAGGCAACAACCCGAAAGAGGAAGGCACGATGAGGGTCGCTGCCAGCGATATTAGTATTGACGTTTAGGAGCAGGGGCGCGTACGAGGGTTAGGGGTTGGCCGAGGGTGGCCGAGGCCTGCCTAGGGCTTAGCCTATTATATTACCCCCCTCCCCTCCTAGGGGAAGCATCGCTTTCCGTGATTTTTCTATAGGTAGCCTTAAACCAGTCCAATGCCTCTATCTCCAGGAAGGCGCTCAAAGGTTCCTATATAGGTTATACGTAGCCTACCTACTTGACTTGCACTCTAGTTCTAGCTCTTATTATCTTAGCTCGGAGGATTTCCTCGACTTGCCATTCCTTTTCGCTATCTAAGCTATCTTCGGGGATGATTGCTAGGGGTTAGGTATCGTCCTACTTCTATAATAGGAGTAGGTCATCGCTAGTTCTCCTTAGCTATATAACGTAGAAGATATTGTAGATGCCTAGTAGCATATCTAGCCGGCAAGCATAAAGCTAACTAGTTCTATGACTATATATTTGGGCGTTGAGCTAGTCGAGCTTCTTCGAGGGTCTACTAGTCTTGACGTTCTTCAGGCGTAACTATACCTTATCTCCTACCTAGAACTGCTCTGCAACTTACCTATTACGGTTAATATACTCCTCCTATCGTTCTTAGGCTATAGCTATTACGGCTTACGCTACTTCTATTGCTTCTTTAAGCTTAGCGACAAAAGCCTTGCTATAGGCTACTAGAGATCTCCTAGTAGTATATAGTTTCTCTCGCTCGCTAGCTAAATCGAGGAGGTCTATATTATAGCTATATTTAGGAAAAAGGGGCTAATTCCTATTAATATTATAGTTTGGTTATTAATAGCTAGTATTACTATAGGCAATAGGTCTGCCTAGTCATCTTGCTAGTATATTATATAATAGTATAGGTAATGTTCTACTACCTAGTTAGCTCGTTCTATTACGCTATTAGTTTCTAGATAGAAGGCTATCGATACCCGCCGAGTAATCTTAAAGAGCTCGTAGATCCATTTCTATATAAGACTAACGAATTAAGGCCCTCTATCTAAGACAATCGCCGAGGGGAGACTATAATATCGAATAAGGTAGCTAAGTAGCTACCTAGCTACTACCTTAGTCATTATCGATGCTATAGCTTTAAATATTACGCTCTTCGATAAGCGGTTAGTAATGACTATAATTAATATATATATATTCCTACTCCGCTGCGCCTGTAGGCACGCCGGACCATCTACTACTAATTACAAAGGAAAACCGTGCCTGAAAAGGCTGGACTAAAAACCTCTGCCTCCCCTTTTCTAATCTAAATCTTTCGAATCCTTCCACTCCGGTGAAAAGGAAGGCTAGGTGGCTAACTAGGCCAGTGTCTAGCCTAGTTCTAGCCGAGTGGCCAGCCTATACTCTAGGAGCCTCCCAGAGCCTAGTAGCCACCTAATAACCTTCCTTGCAAGCCCTCTCTCCTTGTTTCCCCCCCCATCGAGGGCCTTGTACAGGTCCCCCCGTAAGCGTATTGCTGTAGCCGGCCAAGTTTTGGAATAGGTGGTTGAGGGCACCATACTACTAGATGTTCCACTGTTTCCCGCCCCTAGCCGCATTCGCAGTAGGGGGTAGGTATTCCAGGAACCCTAGCCCTAAAGAGGAAGTCCCTAAGGCCTATAACCCCTGTTCGGGCCTGGTTAGTAGAGAGCTCTCGGCCTTAGTAAGGCCTTTATGCCTTTCTAGTGCCTTTTCGTCGAACTTTGGCCGGCAGTCAGCCGGTTGAGTAGTAGGTAGGGCCTGGTTCCGGGCCCTATACCGTTGATACCGCCGCGTAGCCCCCTAGGCCCACCTCAGTTTCCAGGCTTTGTTGAGGGCCTCTTCGGAGTGCTTGCCCTGGGCCTTCCAGGCCGAAATTACTTCCGATGCTTCCTCTATAGCTAGGGCCTCTATAGGCCGCCTAGCCGCCCGTAGCTGGCAAAACCGGCTTTGGATCTTCTTGCAGGCCTCTTCGACTAGTAGACCTGGGGTCTATAGCCTTCTAGAGGGCTTAGGAGGGTTGGCATCTGAAGTCGGTCTTCGAAGTCGGCTAGCCTCTGGAAGTAGAGGTCTAGTGGAGGGACAAAGGTCTCGGTTTCTAGGCTTCGAATAGGCGTAGCCTTATAGGCCCCGGCTACTATACGTAGGCTCCTGCTCTAGCCTTCTAGAGGTCCCTCGCAATGCCCTGTAGCCGACCCCAAAGGGGGTGGGTATATAGAAGCTTGAAGCTCTATAGGCCAGGGCACTACGGATACATTTAGTATAGACCTCCCGGGCCTTGACTAGAGCGGGGCCCAGGTCTTAGCAGCTATTCTAGATAGTGCAAAGTCCTGCGTTTTCAGCTTACGCTCTATAGCCTCCTTGTAAGCCCTCCAATTTAGCCTCCAATCTAGCCAGACCCCTAGGAATCGGCTAGAGGGCTTTGGCTGTATTGTATCGAAGCCCTCCCCGGCTAGGTAGGCCAGGTTGACTGGTTTGACCACTGTTTTCGGCCCTTATTGAAGTGGATCAACTCGCTCTTCTCCCCGGCAAAGACCATCCCCCTAGATTCGGCCCATATAGGCAGGTCTTCTAGGCCTCTTCTAGTTGCCGGCAGTTGGCCTGGGGGCCTCGGCCGAAGGCTAGTAGGTTGGTGTCGTCTGCGAAGCCTACTATGCTACCCCCGGGTGCTTCTCCTTTAACGCCCTATATAGGGAAGCAATATAAAGGATAAAGAGGATCGGGGATAGTGGGGAGCCCTGTAGAACCCCGGCCTTGATTAGTATAGGCTCGGTAGCCTGGCCGTCGAAAAAGAGCGTAGTCTCTCTGCCAGTTAGCCAGGCCTTGATCCACCGTACTAGCCATCCTAGGAAGCCGTAGGCTCGGAGGGTATCTAGTAGCCTTATATAGTTGACTATATCGAAGGCTCCAGATATATCTAGTTGAAGTAGGGAGGCAGTTGCTCCCTGCCTCCAAGCCTCTTGAACCTGGGCCACTACTAGCCGAATAGCTAGTTCGGTAGACCTGCTTATCCTATTGCCTATCTGCTCGTCTAGTAGTAGGCCGTTCCGCTCCGCAGCCTCGGCTACCCTCTTGGCTAGTATAGCCTCTAGAACCTTCCCTAGGGTAGGTAATAGGGCTATAGGCCTATAGCCCTTAGGGGTTCTATACGTAGCCGGGGACTTCCCCGGCTTCGTTAGAACCACCGTTCTAGCCTTCTTGAACCTCTAGGGGTACCACTGCAATTCTAGGCACCTAGTGTAGAGAACCGCTAGGATCTTGAATAGTGGTTTCCTACAGGCCTTGATTAGGCCTGTAGGTATTAGATCTTCCCCGGGGCCTTCCAAGGTTTGATTTTCGAGAGGGCCTCAGTTATATCCTCGATAGTAACCTTCTTCTGGACCTCGAATAGCTGCCGGTCGAAGGCTTGGGCGAAGGTAGTATCGAGGATATCACTAAGGTTAGCCGGTGGGTTTGGAAAGAATCTAGCTGCTAGAGCCTCGGCCTTCTAGCTATAGGTTGTAAGATCTGGCTGGCCAGGGCCCCCTGAAGAGGGGGTAGTTTTGGTAGATCGTTAGGTAGGAAGCTTTTTGTACGAGCCCACCTTTCGAGCTTCCAAAGGAGGCTTGGATCCACTATGCCTTCTGTAGGGTGACCTCCAGGCCCTTGCCTGGCTAGCCGGATGGCTTTTGATCGCTCTCGTAGGCTCCGGTTGAGCCTTTGCCGGAGGTAGATACCTGGGGTTTGCTTGAAGGCCCTCTCGGCCCTCCTAGCCTCTCTAGTGCCTGTTGGACCTCGTAGGTCCACCAGGGTGCCCGGAATCCCCTGTTCGGCTTTCGAGGAGGGGTACTAGCCTTGGCTATCCTCTATAGCTCTTCTACTAGCCAGTCAAAGGCCTGGGATAGACCTTGTATTGTAGAGATTCTGGCTAGTAGACCCTATGCCCCCGGTCAGGTAGGCCGATAGCCGTAGGGAGGAGGGCGGCCTCGGCTTGCACCCTCTTTTTGTCCATCTTGGCCCAGCTCCAGCCCTAGGGGGCTAGGCCCTCTCCTTGAGGCTCTTGGTCGACCTCAAGGACTTGTAGGTAGTGGTCGGATTTTCCCCGCTCTTCGATGCCGTAGTAGGCAGTTTGTAGGCCTATAGAGGCCCAGAAGTGGTCTATTGTAGAAGGTCTTCCTCTCTAGGCACCCTGCGGCTCCCTGGTTATAGCCCCCCAGGGGGTTCGAAGGTCGAGGTCCCACTATAGGGCTAATTGTAATAGGTCTTCGGCTTCCTGCTCCTCCCGGCCGAAGTAGTCCTATAGTGGGTGGAATAGGTTGAAGTCCCCTGCTAGGATTGTAGGTAGGCTTGGCTTAGTCCTTCCAAGGAGGGCCTTTGGGACCCCCTTCGAATCAGGAGGGTTGTAGATCGACCAGACCTCTAGGCCCGGCTCGAAGTTCCTAAGCCGGGCCCAGCACCACTCATCGGTAGCCTCGTAGTCCCACTGGCTTATTGGGAAGCCTTTGCTTATATAGAGGGCTGTACGGCCCTCTTGCGAGTGGACTAGGTAGTATTTGCAGCTCCTTGGCAGTAGGTTGACTTAGTCTGCGGGTTGATCCATGGCTCCTATATTGCAAGGATGTCGTATTTTGCCTCTTCGAGTAGGACCTGAAGCGATTGCTTGTTGCCTTCAACATTCTATAGTAGTATAGATACTACCATTGCTCATCTATATGGATCTCGGCTGCTTGGCTAGGCTGGGTGGACCTAGTAGGCCTAGTAGACCTAGTAGGCCGGGCTGGCTGGCTGGCGGCCTGGGTGGGCTGGGTAGGCTGGATAGGCTGGGTGGGCTGGGTAGGCTGGATAGGCTGGGTGGGCTGGGTAGCCTGGTGGGCTGGGTAGCCTGGGTAGCCTGGCAGGGCTGAGAAGTGGTGGGTAAAGCGGGTATAGTGGTAGTTAGTCGAGCTTGAAGTGGGTCACGGCCAGCTTCCTCTATATAGGTAGGCCTTCCCCTCTTCCTCTTCCTACCACCTCCTGGAATCCGTCGGCCTCCTGGGTAGCCTCGGTGGCTTGGGTGGCATAGAAGGTAAGTATTGGGTTCGGGGGCTTAGCCGGGGCCTCGAAGGTCCTTGGCCGGTGTGGGTAGGCCTCCCTAGCCTCCTCCCTAGCCTTAACCCCCTGCGGGCAGGCCCGAGACCAGGCCGTATGCGGGCCTCTACAGGTAGGGCACTTAGTAGGTAGGCCTTTGTGGGTAGGGCAAAGAGCCTCCCCGGCCTTCCCACCTTCCCCGTGGGCCTTAGTTCCACAACGTGGGTATAAGGCCTCCTTCTGCGGGCAGTACCTCTGTATATGGCCCCATTTCCAACACTTGAAGCACTGGATAGGGTCTAGGGCGGCCTAGTAGGGCTCGCAGTCCCATATCTGGGCCTTCCAAACTATCCCACTATCGCAGGCTCTCTTGGCCTCTTCCTGGTCTCGAAGAGCCACTAGAACCGTAGCCTTCCTTCTTTCAGGGTGCTTTGGGATTCGAAATTTGACCCTGTCAACCGACCGTAGGCCTAGCTCTTGGCCGAAGTCCTCCTCGGTCATCTCCTGTAAGTCCCTTGTAGGTAGGCCTTTTAGTAGTATAGCGAAGGACCTGTGGCCTCCTTGGCCTGTTGGCCGAAGGCCTGCTGGATCCAACTACTATTGGCCGAGTGCCACTCTTTTAGAGCCATAGTTTCGAAGGTTACGATTGTATCCCACTAGGTAGGGTTCGGGCAGCAATAGCCCCTTTTCTAGCCGAGGCCTGGTTAATAGCCTGGACTATTTCCTGTGGGCCCTCTTCGTCTGGCTAGCCGTGTGCCAACTGCGCGGACTAGGATCTCCCGGTGGAGCCTAGCTGGCACTACCTTCTTTGGCTGGGTCGAGAGAGTCTGAGGGAGGCCCTGGGAGGCTACGGCTGCCTAGGTCTTTGGCTCGGGGGTCTTCTGGCTGTAATAGCCGCCTTGACCTCCTCGGCTACTACCTTTCGAAGGCTAGTAGTGGAAGGTTGTCTAGCTCGTATAGGCTTTATAGAGCCTGTTGTAGCTTCTCAGCTAGGGCGTTGGCCTCTTCTTTCTTTTCCGGGCTAGCCAGGCGCTAGTTGGTCGATGAGGTCGTCGATTGAAGGCTTAGTATTGTTGTGTGGAGGGGGGGAGCCTGAGGGCCCCCCTTTGTTCTGGCCATCGGTATAGGGTAGGTCGGTTGGGGCGGTATAGGGTAGGTCGGTTGGGGCGGTATAGGGTAGTCGGTTGGGGCGGTATAGGGTAGGCTGGCCGGGTGGCTAGTGCGGTGGCTGTGCGAGGCTGGTTGGGTGGCCCGTGCGTAGGTGAGGGATTTTCGGTCGCAATGGTCGTGGTCGGTGCCCGCTATATAGGGTGCCCTGCGCGGCCACGCAAGGGCTCCGCGCAGGCGAGGCTAGTATCGTTAGATAGAGCTTTTTGAGCTCTTTCCAATGATACCGGTTTTGTCGGTTTTGGCGAGGTTGCGGCTAAGATGCAAAAGAGCGAAAAATCCTTTCTTATGACTATAATTATATCCGCCTAGTTAGGGCTAGAGAGGGGTAATCTAGTAATAAAATCTATCGAAATCTTATTCCAAATTCGTTCAGGGATAGGTAGCGCTTTAATAAGCCTCTTCGCTTCTCTCTCTATATCGCTATCCTTCTATAAACGTTATAGTTCTAGAGGAACTTTTAGATATCTTGGCTAAGGCTAGGCCAAATAAAGTTACAGGCAATTAATAGTTTAGTAAGGTCTCTACCTAGATAACTAGAGAGAGCCAAGTTATATATCTCTTAGATAATTCGAGTATATAGTAGTTTAGAGAATAGAACCTAAATCCGTCCCCTCTAATAGAGTCGTTTTCCTTCGTCGATCGAATACTTGGAAATCGAGATAGGAAGTCTCTACTATAAGGGTAATTGTCTTTCGCTATCTCTAACTATCTAGCAAATTAGCTAGTACCGGTTATTCGCTTCTAGTCCCTAGTTCTAAAGATCATTAAGTAGGCCTTCGGCAAATAGGCTCTCTAATAGGTTTGACTTATTAGTATTGTCGTTGCCTTCTCTATCCTAGTCGTTAGCCTTTATAAGCCCTATATTGACTTTTGTCTCCGACTAACTAGAGGGGGGCTCTAATTCTTCTATTATTACTATATATAGGAGAGTCTTAATCTAGGCTCGATATATAGAGATACGGCCCCTCTAAATCTTTAGCAACTAGAAGTAACGCTCTACTAGGCGCTCGTCAAGTCTATCTACTAGTATATCCTATTCTCTCCTCGAGAGGGTATTAGGAACTACTACCTCTTTATTAGGCTAGTACTTCAGCTTAAAGTTATAGTAGGCGAGGATCTCTATCTAATAGACCTATCTCTTGCTTAACTACTATTTCCTCTAGAAGTATTCGAGGTTCTTATAGTCCATCTAAATTTCGAAGGACGGTATACTCTATAACTCTATATCCTATTATTCGAGGCATCGTATAACGGCTAGAAGCTCCTTATTATATATAGGATAGTTGTACTCTACTACATTATTCTTCTTCGAGAAGAAGGCTATAGGTCGCAAGATTCCTTCGTCGTCGTACTAGGAGAGTACTCCTCTAATTATATATCCTAAAGAATCTATTTCAACTACTATTTTTTCGGTCTAGGTCCTATTAGGCTAGGATAGTTATACTAATAAGGAGGGTTTTAAGTTGCTCGAAAGCTTCCTCGTACTAGGGCGACTAGATAAAGGGTACTCCTTTCTTAATAAGGGTAGTTAAGGGTATCGCTACCTTTAAGAAGTTTGGAACAAACTCTTAGTAGTAGTTTGCGAACCTAATAAACCCTCGGACTCCTTTAATAGTCTTGGGGCACTCCTACTACTCGATCGCCTTAATCTTTTTAGGGTTAGTATAAATCCCCTTCCCTACTTTAACGATAAACCCTAGATATTTAACACTCTTCGCTTCGAAGTTGCATTTATCGATGTCGACTTGAAGACCTACTTCCTAGAGTTTTTTTATAATCATTTTAACTTTCTTTCTATAGTTAGAGAGGGAGCTATTAGAGTAGATAAGAACGTCGTCTATATAGGCGGAGCAGAACTTATCGAGGTACTCCTATAACGTCTTGTTAATATACTACTAGAAGGTAGCTAGCGCGCTAGTTAGGCTAAAGGGGGTAACTAGCTATTTATAAAGCCTATATCTATATAGAAGGCTATCTTCTACTTGTCTCCCTCTTTGATCTAGATCTTATAGAATATAGCGATTATATCTAGCTTCGTAAGCTATTTCGCCTTTAATAGTAACCTAAGTATTTCGTTGATTAGAGGGAGTAGGTATTAGTCCTTATATATAATAGCGTTCAAACCCTAGTAATTGATATAGAAATATAGTCCGCCCCTAGGCTTCCTAATAAATAGAATAGGGGCTAAAGCTAATAAGCTACTTGCCTAGATGAAGTTCTTATTAAGGAGCTCTATAAAGGTCTTTCGCAAGACGATTAATTCTTCCCTCGATATTCTATAAAGTAGCCCCTAAGGTAGGGGTTTTTCTTGTCTATTCTCATCCCTTTCTAATAGGATCTCGTAATCTATCTCTAATTAGTAGGGTAGCAGCTAATCTATAGCGTTCTAGTTAAAGAAAGGGAGGAATTATAGTAATATATATATTGATCTTACACTGCAAGGGCAGTCGCCCTGCCCCATTAGGGCAAGCGGTCCCTCCGCGCTATTTTACATGCAAGGCATCTGCTCTCGTGCTACGTCCCCGCAGCTTGGTTGCCGCTTGGGTGCTCCCTATAGTCCCTCTAGTCTAGCAGTCCGGAACTTACCTTTCCAGCTTAGTGACGACGAAGCTGTAGGCGGCTATCCGGCCTTGCTCGCCACTCTAGTATGCAGCTTGCGCTGCAAGTTCGTAGCTCTGGCCTAGCGCTAGAGCCCGACGTACGTCTTCTTCCTTTTCTTCTTCTTAGCCCTTCCCAAACCTCTAGTTACTCCGCCTTCCTTAGGGTCCTCCTCTACCCCCTTACGCTCTAGTTCAAGCGCGAGCCTATACTCTACTAGTCTCCCGAGGCCTATAAGCTACGCGATTATCCGCGCTATACTAGGGCAGCTTCCAAGCGCCTCTATTAGGGCGTGTCTATCTCTGAGCTAGGGTCTCCCGTCCTTGAGCTCTTGATCCTGGCACCTAAGCACTAGGTGGGCTACCGTCTCCGGGGCTCTCCCATAGTAGTAGAGCGGCGTAGGTACTCTAGGGACCCGTCTTTTGAAGAGGAAGTCTTTTAGGCCGATTGCTCCCGTACGGGCTTATATTAGCAGCGAGCTCTTCGCCTTAGTTAGCCCTTTATATGCCTATAACGGCTATGCTATAGGGTCGAGCATATAGAGATCCGCCGCTTCTCTATAGTAGCGCGGATATAGCTCGTCCGCCCGCTATACTTGCTTCCTACGACGGGCCTTCTATTCCTCGATTATCGGCACGTCTATATCCAACTTTACTTATTCTAGGTAGGGCGTTTGTTGGGCGTCTCTACTACTCCGTCGCTGCTTGTCAGGGAGCCAGCCCAGGCTCCAGTGGGTTAACGTTAGAGTGAAGGGGTACGAGCTAAGCACACGATAGTTGCACGCAGGTGGGTAGCCAAATGAAGGTAGGGGTGCCAATGGGATTGCATTGAACTCTGCCTTCTTCCAAACCCTCCCCGACTCTCCCTTCCTTATCATCCTTCTCATCGGTACAATATTCCTCCATCTTACTGTCGCTTCCTCTAATACCTTTGCGCCCCGAAAGCCTCTGAGTTGCGTGCGAGGTGCGTGGCTACCGCCTATTGGTCGCTGAGGTAGGTGGCTTCAGATAGTCTGCTGCAGCCTCGCCGTCTGCACACCTCCGGTGGCAACAGGTCGGCCCGGAGGTTCGGGACAGTCTGTCACCGCCGCCCGGATCCTGACAATCATAGCCATTATACCCTTAGTAAGTTGGTTAACAGCAGCCAACATTGAAGTTGGTGAGCTATTTTGGTGGTTGGCAATGCGAGTCTTAATAAGCGTTGACTACGATTCGCTTCTCGGGGTTGTTTGGTGTCTAGAAGACCTAGGGTTGTACGGTAATTGTAACGGGCTGAGCCCGATGTGGGGCCTCGGCGGCCCTCGGCCAAGGACCGGGCCCGTGGCCCCGGCCCGGTGCCCGAACCCCCGGCTCGTTGCCCCTGACAACGGCGCCAGGCACTCAGGCGACGACATGACCCACAGCCTCCCTCTGGTCATAAGGCGCTCACCGCCAGAATAGCTATGTTCCCTTTTTTCCTTTTTCTTCCCCTAAGTTCAGTGTACTCGTAGAGTTGTCACCAGCTAGTTGCAATATACTCCTGGGACCGTTACAGTAATAGGCGGTAAGTTTGGTGGTGTTGGCATACGAAGCTTGATATCTAGCTTAGAAAGTACCCTATCTAGGTCGTACGGCACTAGGCCAGCCCCTGCAAAGCTACCCTATATATTCTTTTCCGTTATAGAAGTAAAGAAGGCCTCGCGAAAGCCGTAAAGGAACTCGAGCTTGCTAATATAGTTAATATACGCGCGTATCAAGTCCTCAATCTGGCGGCCGTATAACTGCTTCAACGGCCCAAAGCAGCTAACATCGAGTGGCCGGAGCTTATACGAGGAGTGTAGAGGTATATAGAGCGTAATAATGTTATTATCCTTGTAGTAGAGCTCGAATTCGGTAGAGTAGTGGCTTTCGTAGCCGTCGAGGATCAACAACCGGTTCTTGCCCTTCGTACGAGGTGCTATATAGAAGTCGAAGTGCTTGATCTAATCTAGGCCTACTACATTAGTAGTCCAGCCGTTATTAGTAGTGGCGATACGCTAGTTAGCTAGGAGGTTGCATTCGGTATACTAGTTAGCGAGGTAGTACTACGTAGCTAGGATGATAAAGGGCGGGATGGCCTAGCCAAGGGCATTAACTCCCTAGATCACCGTTGCCCATTCGCAGTTGCTAGGCTGGGCTAGTTTTGCCCTGCCGAAGCTATCCGAGGTCGTAACCACTATGCCTAGGTGGATTATACCCATTATAAACCCGGTTCTTATCGAAGTTATAGGTATCGTCATCCACGATCCCGTACTTTGCCTTGGTGTTTCGTACGAGTGCAAACCACTCTCCGATGACCTTCGGATCCTCGCACTTGGCCCTCTAGTAGTCGTATCTACGCGTATAACGCGTATAGAGGTCTGGCTAGCGCTTGACGAAATTGTA
Source organism: Achaetomiella virescens (assembly GCA_031001845.1). Classification (NCBI taxonomy): domain Eukaryota; kingdom Fungi; phylum Ascomycota; class Sordariomycetes; order Sordariales; family Chaetomiaceae; genus Achaetomiella; species Achaetomiella virescens. Next base: position 210,305 of record JARNGD010000034.1, read on the forward strand.
AGCCCAGCGTTTGCCGACAGGGGGCGCGTCGCGTGCGTATAGCAGTTGGTTGGCCATATCTTCCACACCACTCAACCTGGGTGGGAATGCGCGTTCAGATAGCTCAATGATATACTGAAGTATCATTTCCTCTTCTAGATCTGTGAGCTTACGCGAGTTGGCTGGAAGATCGCGTCGTGTAGGCTTGCCGTTGCGTCGTCGTACGAGAGTCATACGGTCGACATTGTAGATCTTGGCTGCAGCTCTGATACTAAGATCTTCGTCGTTTTGAAGGGCTTCAAGGGCCATTACTACCCTGGCTTCTTTTGAAGTGCAAGGCATCTTGGGTTATATAAGGAGTTGATGTTGAGTATAGAAGTGGTGCGACGCGTGGAAAAGTGGCTCACTCGCTTATCTGGCTCACTAGCTTATCATGCACGTTAATAATAATAATAAAAAACTCGACTCCCAGACTATCTCTCCCTTTGCTGTCACTCACCAGTCTCGTATGTCACCTCCAGACGGAGCTTCTCCAAATCAGTGCCGTAGGTGTTGCAGGCAGGTCCGGCGAGCTTCAGGTCGGCTGTGAGACCCGTGGCGGTGGTCTTGACGTTGGAGGCTTTGTATCCAGGGCATTCGCTCAGCGGCCGCTCAGCCGTGTATGGCTGAAGGGTACCAATGTGGGCAGCAGAGCACAGCCCGGCAAGCAGGCCGAGGCCCGCAATTTGAGAACCGAGCATCTTGCCGGTTGTTGGTGGAGTGGCGATGGGTGCCTTCCATGATCGAAGGAGAGGTGAGGGTGGTACTAGTATTTAACCAGCAGGTGGACGATGACATGGAAGACTTGACTTCGCAACCCTGTGTCACCTTGCCGTCAAGCTGCATTCTGGTCTTTCTTGTTTCCTAGATTGGCAGGTGCATGCATCGACCCAGCTCTCTCCTCTCCTCGTGCCATGTGGTTGTTGTCCTTGGAGGTCATCTCGGCCCGGCGCAGATCCAACAACCGGGCTGCACAGCAGCGGCAGCGTCGGACTGCATTCCTTGTTAGCGTGGTGGTCAGAAGTCTAACAGCGGAGTTTCCCCGGCATCGCCGCTCGACTAACGAGGCGGGCGACTCAACCGAACTGTGGGCTTGATCTGATCTCTCTCCAAAATGTACCCTTTTTGCCCCGTGATTTGTCTTATGTTTCCGATAACCTTCGTTTTTTTCCCCCCCTTACTCAAGACAATCGATTGTTCCTTACTTTATCGTTTTTCTTTTCTTCTTCTCTTATTTTCTTTCGCCCACTGCTTTCTTTTCAGTTATTGCTCATTCCTCTTACATCAATCTTCTTTTTTCCTGAACCTTCTCTAATCAGCCCATGTGTATACATCTGAGATCAACCACCCTCTACTTTCTCCAAGCCCACCGAGTGGTACTCCAAACGGCCCGTTTCATCCAGACTCGCCGGCATTGGTGAATCTTGGCAGACGCCCTTCTCGGACCTCGACCCTGTTCATCTCCCTCCCCGGTCAATCAAAGAAAGCTCACCAGGAAATACCACGACCCTCCCAGGTTCTCCGCAGGTCTCGCTTCTCCGTATGCCGTCATCCATTGGCCGCTCCCCCTCACTCGCGTAGCATTGCGGGTGGGAACCCGTTAGCTGCGGCCCGAAAACAAGAATGCCCGCCGCCGGGCTGGCCCCATGCATGTCACGTCGTGAAAGGGCCGAATGCGGGGATGACAAGGACGGCGCGGGGGATACGTCCTTGAGTTTCCCCGGCCGGGAAAGCTGAAGAGTAAGGCACTGGGAGATGGTCAGTGGAGAAATCGGATGTGTTGTGGGCAAGTAAATCAGCCGCGGCTTGGAAACGGACGGATGCGAAACCGAGCTGCGATCATGCCATGCATCCCGGGCCGACAACGTTGAAGACCTGGAGGAAGAACCCCTCACATCCACATTTAATCATCAGCAGCCCCAAAGACATAAGGGGAAATTATGCCGGACGATAGATTCGGTAGGCAGGGAGTGATCAAGCGCGCATCAATGGTTGTCATCTCTGCGAGTTACGTGACTTAACAACATCTGACAGCCAAAGACTGCAAATAACCACACACCCACAATGAGAGGGGAGGAATTTCCGACGCTTCATCCCCTCGTCGATATACATACAGAGGGGTGCATGCAAAGTAAAGGGAGGACGCGCGCTGGCCGCCAGTGGTTCAGACAAGAAGCAGCGGAAGTGGCAGGCGGGCTGCGGCCTGGTCTTCACGAACTGGAGATGGTTTCGACGCATGAAAGGGGGTCGAGGGGATCCATCTGCACCTCCATGGAGACAGTGTGCGTGGAGAACGAGCTCCCCAGGCGTCGGGCAATAGTTTTAAATTAATTTTTCAGCCACCTCTCTGGGACGGCCGCCCTCGAGCCGTACCGCGAGAGCGCCTCACTATACTCGACAATATCCCAACGCCCCAACGCCAGTGCTATGCAGTGCCCTTTCCGCACAAAATGCATGATGCAAGAAAACGAACAAATACCAGATTAGAACCTTGGAAACGTCAGCAGCGTGGCAAAACAGTTTCGGCGGTAGGCGAACACGGACCTGATCTCGTAACTCCCGCTCTTGTCATGTAACGGACCCATTTTACACTTGAGTAGTTGCTCTTCTCGAAAACTTTGAGGTACCTCACAAGCAGACCCGAGCTTGTGAACATCAAGAGGCTGAAGTTGAGGCTCAGGGGCGGCCGGCTCCAGGCCTTCTGGTTGGTCATGCTCGTCAGCTCGGCCTCGGCGCTCAGCACAAACTCGCTCTGGCCAGTGAAGCGGCCGATCTTCCAGACAATGTTATTCTCGGACGGCTCGTACTTGGCTTTCCCCTGGGTGCAGCGCTCGGTGATCCTAGCAGTGTTGAGCGGTGTGGGGATGCGGACGACGACATTGGTGCGAAGAGCTTAGAGCCAAAGTTTGCGCGTACGCCGATGCTGTACTCGACCTTTGTCTTGCCGACCTCGTTGACGATGGCGTGGACCTTGAACGGCAGGTTGACATTCTCGGTGGCGCGGTAGCGCATCAGCTCGAACTCGCCGTCCGGCGGGACGAAGCTGATGATGCGGTCGCTGTCAAACTTGCCGAGTTTGACGCACTGGTGGAACTGGCAGTCCTCCACGTGACGCTGCCAGCGGCTGCCTTTGTCGCCTTGCTCCCCATCTTGTTGCCGCTTGGAAGGCTTAGCAGCCCGTCGTTATCGAGCAGCAGGCGATCGTTCAGGCCAAACTTGCACTCGGGAGTGCCGCTGAGGTAGGCGCGCATGATTATCTGGCCGGTGACGTCGGCGCGCAGCACGGCGCCGGTGGCACTCATGAGCAGGTTCACGTCCTCAATGACATCGACAAATGCCTCGTTCTTGCGGTACTTGACGTCGGCCTTGCGCCACGAGAGTGCGCCGGTGGCCTGCATGGTGATCTTGGCCGAGTCCTCGACGGCGCGCTCCGACTTGACACCCTCGGTGGTGATGTACATCTTAAGCGTGTCGGTCTCGGTGTTCTGCGGGTAGCCGAAGTCGATGATTTCTGTGACGTGTGGGGACCGGTCAGCGGGTTGTCCCGGAGCATGAAAGATACTGAACACGGTTGCGGACCATCCAAGAGCTCATAAACCAGGACGAAGTTGTTCTTAACAGCTTCCTCGTCGAACTTGCCAAAGTAGCCGCGGCCAAGCTGGATCAGGCGGTAGAGGAACTCGAAGACTAGGGCGGCATTGGCGTTGCTCTTGGTGATGGCAACCAGGTATATGTTCTCGTGCTTGACATGGCTGAAGGTGGTGCTGCCGAGGGTGAGGATGGGCGAGCGCACCTGAGCGTTGCTGATGACCTGGATGCGGAAGACGTCGGCGAGGCGGGGGCGGCAGTCGTTGCGGAACGCCTGAAGATCAGGTTCTCGCCCTTTTGGTTGAAGATCAGTATCCCGGAGAGCATCGTGATGGATTGCGCGTCGCGGCGGCGGCGGGAGGTGTCGGGGACGGGCCCAGAATGCTGGGAGGTTGGTGGTGGAGCGGGACGCCGTCCAAAAGGAGGTAGAATCGCGGTCACGAAATTGGGGTCGCAATGTGGGGCAGGCGGTTTTGAGCTTGAAATGTTCGCCAGCCGGCTGCAGCCGGGAGGCCACAGCAAGCATATCCACACACAGACGACTCCTACCGTCAATCATCTCAATTCTCCAATTTTCGTCAGGACCTCGACAGGTCGACAAGGAAATCTCACAAGACAAGTACCAACCGACTGCTCGCTGAAATTCAGGATCGTCTGGTTACATATTGCGTAATGTTGGTATATTGGCTTCCAATGACGTTTCTTGTCGCGCTCGAGCTGCCCGTCTCTTGCCGATTCAAGGCGCCGTCTTCGGCCACCGCAGTGCATGTATGCTCCAGGACGTTGACACCCGACGGCCGGCGCCTAAATCAATTTGGGTCCGTGGGCCATATCGCGCTCCTCCATCATCGTCGAATCCCGGCCTGGAGTCTGCAGATCCGGGACTGGCCAAGATCGCTGATCGGTCCCGTCTTCTGTCGATGCACATACCAGGCGGCCAATCAACGAGAAACAACGATCGGGACATGATGTCATGCGGAACAGTTTGTCTCTCGGGCCGTGAACTTCAGGGCGACGACCCCGAATGTTTCTCATCGAACAGGCGATGATATGGGACATACTGCAGATAGATAAAACCCGCAGTTTGGTTTGTTTGGCCCCCGGTGTCCTAGGTTATTGCCATCATCTTCCAATGCCTCAGCGTGACTAACCCCGGAACATCACACCCTAGACACCCTAGACACCCATCAGCTGCTCCCTTTAGTCTGCCGCTTGCGGCTCGGTAGGCTCGAAAACGGGATCCCTAGACAGACGCCGGCCTACTGACATGGATACGGCGGAAATGATCGAGGAAAGGAAACTTCGGGTATGTCGCCGGGGGATCAAAAAGAGCATCCGACAAGTGCTGACTCTAGGCATCCCTCAACAGCAAGGGTTCGTCCTCGCAACGCTCATCTCAACCGTGGCCGGCACATTCATCACCGGCATCAACCTCTATGACCGCCTTGTCGAGCAGCGGCGCCAGAAGAAGCTCGACAGGGGCCAGAATAAGAGGATCAAAGAGCTCGAGCAGCGCCTGAACGAGGCCGAGGACGAGAAGAAGCGGATCAGAGAGGCGGGGAAGAAGGAAAACGATGGTGACAACGACTTCAGGAATTCGCTCCAGCAGAGCGGCAACATGGTCCAGCATGAGTATGACCGCTACTTCACGGACCTGGGGCCGAGATTCGCCCAAGGCGACTGTGAGTCTCCCTGTCAGCCAACGCCCCAACCATCCATCGGGTCCAGTGGACTAACAGAGGCAAAATTACTTTCTTTCTCCGATAGTGATCGCACAAAACCAGATCCAGAGCCAAATCATTCTCCTTCAGGGCAGTGTCATCAAACTGCTCGAAGAAGCCCTGCTCACCGGCACAATACCCGACCTCAATCGCCTCTATAATACCTCCGAATTCGCGCGTGAGGGCAGCATCAGAGCATTGCGCGACCAGTACCAGCGCCTGCTTCAGCAGGCGCCCCTACAACGGCGACCTGTCGGCCCATTCCGGAAGACTTCGTCAACACCTTCTTTACGAGACCGCTCCATCAACTCGGCTTGGAACCGCTGCTGGTCCGGACCAACACGCAAGGCCCTGACGTACGACAGAGACGATCCCCTCTTTTGCCGCTGTGCCGAGGACCTCCAGCGGACAAACAAGCAGCTGGACAACTATGTTACCCTCGACCGCTCTTTTGCGGTATGCAACGCATGCGGTACCGCCGTCTGCAAGGCAGACGAGCTGGATGGCAGTCGAGGATGGAAGATAGAGAAAGAAGTGGTTGTGCATGGGAGCGGTTCCATGGTGGACGATCGTCGGTACTCGAGAGGGGAGTGGGATGCCGGGTCCGAGACTGTCGTCGTTCGGACGTTTCTGCTCACCAGGCGGTTCATCTTCAAGTGTCATCGGGAAGGGTCAGGGTATGCCTGCTATCTGTGTTTCTGTAACAGAGACAGGGACACGCTATGTCGGTCAGGAGGGCCTGGTGTGCCATGTGACGAACAAGCACAGCATTTGGGAGTATGAAGGGGATAGTGATATCAACGAGATGAACTGCATGTTGCCGTATCGGTAGCCTTGGTGGGAAGGGAACGAGTGGGAGGTCGGGGTCAGGGCGAGCACAATGTAGAGTGAAGAGCCGGTAACATAGAGCATCAGCAATAACAATCATATTATCGACAGCTCAGCCAGATGAGATGCCCCAAAATTCACGCCTGATCTGACGAGCTTCCTGTCATACAACAGTCGCCGGACGCTAATTAAGATTAGCGTTATGCTCTAGGATCGCCAACGATTAGTTAATCATTGCTTGATTCGAGTGCTAGTCGCCGGTGACAGCACAACGCCTGATTCTCGAACTCCTCATCTTCCAGATGCAAGTTGACAGGGATGCATGGAGCATCAGAAAATAATAAAGAAAAGAAAGAAAAGGAAAGATGGACAGGAAACAAGGAACAACGTAATTATATGATAAGCGAGTCGATCACTCTAGCAAATTTTGGTGGAGCTACACGCAAAAATTGCTTACTAAAGAGCCATAGAAAAGAAGAAAAAGAGAAGGACGTAACGTTAATTCGATTTCAAAAAGGCGAAGACGGACTCGAAGGGCTCGAAGAAGTCACAGAAAGGAACAAAAAAAGATGAAGCAAAGGACAGTGGAGACTAAACAGCAGCAGATTGTTTATTTATACCTCGATATTATTACACATGCAGATGGTTGTGCAAAGTACTACACATCGGTTTTCAATCAGTGGGTAAGCACCGGTCGGTCGCTGTCTCATGAAACCAACAAATTCCAACCGAAAGCTGGTATTCGAAAAGCGGAAGTTCCACCGGTTGGAAAGTGATGGATTCTCCGGTTGGCTCCACAACAATGTCTTTTCGGGGGGAATACGAACGAGAGCTGACATGGGATGCCGATAGGGTGGGCCTTACATGCCTCCTCCAACACAGCTATGGGCATCTTGGCGCGGGTGGTGCCCCCTTCTGCCGCCAACCACCAAATTGGCGATCTGCCGCTGAGAACGCCCTGGTCATCCCACACGCGAGCAGCATCTCGTGTCGCGTGGCGCGACACCAAGGGCTGACGCAGTTTCGTGTTGATGCAGCATAAACCTGATATGCCCAATGGCAGCAAAATGGCGTCTATCAGTTCATCAGGGAGAGGGGGTAACTGATGTGAGTTCCAGATTCGGCGCCACGCGCCATTTCCGTTTCTCTGACAGCTAAGGAGAAAATGAGGCGCGGCCCTGTTGGACAGAGTTCGTTTCAAAGCAATACCCCCTGCAGGCCCAGAACGGCCCAGAACCCCAGAACGTGCTGTTGCACCCCTGGAAATCTCTCTGGGAAAGGGCCCCCTGCTTCTTGGCAGGGGCGGCAGCAATTCGATCATGAAGGGCCTCAGAGACAACAGGCTTGATCTTTTCACCATCTCTTCCTTTGATGCCCGACCTGGAGACATTTGTTTGTCCTTTCTTGACCCTTTCCTTGTCCTTCCTTTGCGCTTCCTTTGTTCCGTTCGCGTTCACCCGTACCTGTCTTTACCTAATTCCGTTCTTCGATCCCTTTCCTGCCCTGTGCTCAAGTGGGAATCGGCAGCCATCACGCGATCCTCAACAACACCGCCCTGCGTAGTTTACGATCCCTCGACTCTTCCTTGAACGAATCGCCTCCACAGGATGGCCGACGACGGTAATGCTGCCGGAGCAGCGCCGCCTGCTCCATCAGCTCCGGGGGCCGCACATACCGGCCACGGTCCTAGCGAGACGCTTGCCAACGGCCACAGCCAGAAGCCCAACAATAACCCCCGAACAGCCCGGTCATGGAGGACATTGCGTCTGTGACTTCGCCCGTCTCTTCACCCCCAACCCTTTCAGCAGGAAGAACACGTCCCTGGACATTGACGACTACTTCGTACGCAACCCTCGCTCGGTTCCGCTCTCTGCATGCCCCATCCAGCGCTGACCCTGGCCACAGACCGGTCCTCGTGATATACAGAAGCACTCGAAATGGCCCATCTTCCTGCAGATGCACGGGAGCATCCTGCCCAAGCTGATTCTTCCCCTGCTGGCCGTGGCCGCATGGACGACACTGTTTACATGCATACACATGTTGACGAAGAAAAAGCGTAGGCCATCTGTGTCCCTGGTTACGCATCTGTTTGGGCCTTGTCTGAGCTAAAATGCGCGCCTGAACAGTCGCCATCCCTCCCCCTGTTGACCGTTCTCGGTTTCGTCGTCGGTTTGGGCCTGTCGTTCCGCAGCTCGACGGCCTACGAGCGTTATGCAGAGGGCCGCAGGTACTGGGCGCAGCTCATCCTGGCAAGCCAAAACCTCGGACGCGTCTTCTGGGTGCACGCTGTTGAGCGGAAGGACATTCCGGATGGGCAACAGGAGGAATACAAGAAGAGGGATGTGCTTGAGCGATTGACCGCCATGAATCTGCTCGTGGCCTTTGCCGTCGCCCTCAAGCACAGGTTGCGGTTTGAGCCATACACTTGCTACGACGACATCGCGAGCCTTGTTAGCCATCTCAACACCTTCGCCCAGGACGCCACAAGGGACGACCATGAGAACGCCCAGCGGACCCTTCGCCGTCATGGCTTCTTCAAGAGTGTGGGCGAGTACCTGGGCGTCTCGTTCGCCGAGAGCAACCCGCGCAAGGCAATGAAGAGAGCCGGTCGCCCGCTTGGCAACCTCCCGCTCGAGATCCTCTCATACCTCGCCGCCTACACCGACGAACTTTCTCTCTCTGGCAGGCTTCCCGCGCCGATGCATCAGACAACGGCATACAATAACATCGCCGTCCTGAACGACGTACTTACTGGTACCGAAAGAGTCTTGAATACGCCGCTCCCAATCGCATACTCGATTGCCATCGCCCAGATCACCTGGGTCTACATCCTGTTGCTTCCCTTCCAGCTACTCAGCGGCTACGAATGGATCACGATTCCTGCCACCGTGGCCGCTGCCTACATTATCCTTGGTATCCTCTTCATCGGCCGCGAGATTGAGAACCCCTTCGGCCAGGATGTCAACGACCTCCCGCTCGAACTGTACTGCGCGCAGATCGCCGCCGAGATGGACGTGATCGGCAGCCGCCCCAAGCCTCACAGCAGCCAGTGGATGGAGTCCATCGACAACCGCGTCATGTGGCCTCTCTCCAGCTCAGGCTGGCCCGTATGGATGAAGCGGAGTGAGGACAGGATCCGCGAGGCCGTTGTCCACAAGGTCGAGGCCACCTTCATGGGCCAGCGGGACCAGGACGACCTTTCCAAGACACGGCCCGTCACAGAAAAGGGGGAACACGTCCACGCCAAGTCAACCAGCGTGGATGTTTGATAACAATACACGATAAAGCGACCGGCATACACGATGATGCTCCGGAGCTTCACCTCGTATTGTATGTTCTTGTTTGGATTACGGAGGGACTAAAACATGCATGGAGTATGGTGTCATTTGGCTCTCATTTTGTTGTCGTAGTATAGATCCAATTTCAACTTGAATATCGACGAAGCTAAGGGGTAAAGGGAAGGTCCTTCCCCCACTGATAACGGACCTAATAGCCTCACTGGCCTACTTGATAGTTATGCCGTGCGCGGCAATACCATGATGAATGGCTACCCCCAGGACACAGTCTGGGATCAGTCTATTGCAGGTCTGTTGCCATTAGGTTGGTTTTCTAGTCAGTCTAGTATCCTAGGGGTAGTCATTCGTCACGTTGTACTGAAAATACTTGAACTGTTGCAGACATATAGGGTTCGCTAAGCCTTCGCAGGCTCGTTGCAAGGGTAATAGTAAGAGAGCAATCCCTCCTCCTGCTACATAAGTTCTCCGAGACTCGGCATGACGGAACAAAGACGTGGTGGGAGACGTTCACTAAAACTGGAATCTCCATCTCGGGTCGTCATCACCACTCCAGTCAGATAGCTCTCCCACCTCCTTCACTTCAGTGGCTCTCGCTTCTCGGCGCCTGTTTTCTCCCCTCAACAAGAAGAACAGGAGTGAAGAGACAGCAATCTCGAAAACCAGATAGCCGAGAGCAAAGCTGTGGCCTACAATGTACCGCGGGCCATCATTTGAGCGGTACAGCTGTGTTCCAAGGACCGCCCCCAGGTTGCCGATGCTAATTTGCATGGCATTTGCCACAGCCCGCTTTGTCTGGCCAGACACGTTAATCGCCGGCCAGCTCAGAGCCAGAGCGGTCGCCGGGTAGATGCCACCCGCGGCAAAGAAGGTCCCCACGTACGACACGCCTGGCCTCCCGCCCAGATTTGTGTTGGCCAGGAGGATGATATACCCAATGATGGCGAACAGCGCCGACCCCATCAGGGTATGGCACGGTGCCCCATCCGCTCCGAAACCGTTGCCACGCCCAGAGTCGTGATGAACGCGAAGGCATATGGGGGAATGGTTAGCAGCTGGGCGTTGCTACGAAGGATGTCAGCTCTCTGTGCTATTCCAAGATTTCAGAAAGAAGAGCGACTAGTCCAAAGTTTGACTCACGCCGCCTTGTATCCAAGGTCCTTGATGATGGTTGGCTGCCGTGGCTGGGTCAGCACGGTTGCCGCCGACCAGACGGGCAGGGGCATACCAGAAACAGGGAGAAGGTGTAGAGGGGCAAGCTCATCCCGTGAAAGCTGAATCCGTACAGCCAGCATTTGGGGTCACGCAGGGCCTTGACGACATTGTCCCAGGTGAACCGCTCGTCGTGGTTGCGTCACTGTCTGACGCGAGCCGGCTACGGATAAAACTGCGCTCGTTCTCCGAGAGGAACTCGGCGGTGTCGGGGTAGTTGTAGATGAACCAGTAAGCGGCAACAGCGACGACAACAGTGACCAGACCTTCCTAATGGAACCGTCAGTCTACCGTCCTCAACAATCTCGAGTCGAAACACCTACGAGGATAAAGATCCAGCGCCACCCGTTCTCCCAAACGACACCTGCCATATGGCCGATTCCCTTTGTCGCACGTATCAGCATATCTTTCTCTCTTTCTTTGCGATATGGCGAGCATGTGAGAGTAGCACTCTCGTAGGCCAGGATGCCTCCAAAAGAACCAGCAAGCGCGGCAGCTCCGAAGAAGAGTGAGACGCGAAACTGTCGCTCGCGTCGCTTGTACCACATGGAGAAGTAGTACACGACACCCGGAAGAGACCAGACTCGGTCACGCCCAAGAAGAATCGAGCAACGAAGAAACCGGCCAGGTTCTGTACGACACCATCAAAGTGGCCACGACACCCCAGAGAATAGTCAGGGTTGGCAGCCAGAAACCGAGGGGTTGTCCTCTTGAGGATGACGTTACAGGGGATCTGGGAACGACGCGGCCTTGGTCAGTATCCATGTAACTCCATCTGGATGACACGCCCAGAAGCCAAGAAGAGAGCCGTGACCTACCTCAAACAATACATATCCCACAAAGTATAGGGTGAGCCCCGTCAGGTACTGGTTCCCCGTCATGTGGAGGTCGTCTGCTAAACCCTCGATCCGGGCGTTTCCCACATTGCTTCGGTCCAGGAACGACAGGAGGTACAGGATGCCGACAGCAGGTAAGAGATGCCAGTCAATCTTGCGAAGCAGTGCCTTCTCGTCCACCGAGCCGGCATCGACTTCGTCTAGTTCGGATCCCGACGTCGGGTCAGGCTCGTCCTTCAGTTTTCTGTCGAGATCAAGTGCGTCTGGCCCGTCTGCAGCTGGGGGCACGGGCTGGTCGTCAGCCGGGCTTTGGCCCGCGGGCTTGTCGGCCATGTTAGCCAGGGCCCGACAGCAAAGAACTGGGGTAGCAAAATGAGAACGGGCCTCTCAGGCTGAGGAGGCGAGAGGCGAGACAAGAGAGTCCGAGTAGAGAACACTGCCTTGCGTTTGCACGGTGCTTCAAATTCTGCCGTAAACCTTAGAATAGGAAGGAGAGTCGACGATACTAGAGCTCAATATCATCTCGGTTAAGAAACCTCCAGTTTATGGGCGTCGGACGGCGTGGCCGCCAAGCTCTCTCCAGATGCTTCATGATGTCCCCTACTAACCGTGTCCCGGTGAACCCTGCGACAAAGTACACAATCCACTTCCCGTTGCAGAAGTGAGATTCATGGCTCCATTGCCGCTAGAATTGCGACATGACGTTCCGATAACATCATTGGGTGGTGGCCCCAACGCTGTTATTTGGGAGGACAATTGCCGTGCAGGGTTCCAATCACGACATTAGGAACCCCTGTTTTGACGGTAATCTTCAATGTGAAGGGATGTCATGCTGTTGCAACTATGGGGTGAAATCCGCTGGACTGCATTTTGCGGGAGTTGACCGCGTGGGTGGGAAGACCGGGAGTTAATGGCTTCCTCACCTGAGAACCCGAGTTTTGATTGCTCCAGAGCGAGAGCACGTTCTGGCGGACGGATTGTATCCATTCCGCAAACCATGAGACCCAAGAATTGGAAGATATCTGCCAGATTTCCAGAGCGTGGTCCGGGTATGCACTCAGGGGCAAAGAAGAATAAAAATTCATCACGCGCCGGCACAGAACTGGTTGGAAGAAAACCGTCTTAGTCGTATTGCTGAGAATTGAAAACAATGAAGGGGCAATAGACTCTAGTAATCAACATTCCCCAAGACCGTCCCTCAGTGGTTAGTATCCAACGCCTGACTTTTGACCACAGCATTCAGGCCGCCCTGGTAGCACAATTCTGCGTGTCGCCACCCGTCTTTTCCGCAACCGGATCTTTGGCGGACTGCGGTTTGTCCTCCTTGACAACCTGGGCATCACCGGCAGCCATATCCGACCCCGGAGTTATGTTCTCATCAACCGCTATCTGGTCGATGGCATTTCTAGTAGTACCGCCCTCCTGTTGACCGTCGACGACCGACGCAGTCTTCACTCCATCTCCGTTGCCGTCTGCGCCCTGGACAGCAGAACCAGCTGCTTGACCACCATCAGGGCCTCCGGCATTGACACCTCCCTGCCCAGTACCCTCACTGGGAAGAGCCGGAGTATCATTCGCTGCGGCAGGAGCAGCCGGCTCTGCCGAAGACGCTGCAACAGCAGCTGTTTGCATCGGCTGCTGTGTCCCGTTGGCTCCCTGGTTGACAGCTGCAGCCTGACGTTGATCAGCTCTCACAACCTCAACCGGCAGCCCCATGCCAGCCTGCGGTGCGGGAGACGTCTGTTGTGGAAAGGGGTACCCATGAGAATATGGCTGCTGTCCTTGCCATTGGGGTTGAGGCGGCGCACTATAGCCCTGAGGAGGGTACTGAGTGGGGTATACGGCAGGAGCCGGAAGATGGCCGGGCCCTGCGAACTGGGGAGGTGCCGAGACAGGGGTATTGTGAACAGGTGTCTGTGACCACATCTGAAGCTGTTGGACTGGCGGACTCCAAGCTGCAGGGGGCTGTTGCTGCTGCTGTTGGGGCTGCATGGTCCACTGTGGGGGCGGCTGTTGCCAGGTCATCGGTCCTTGACCATTAGGAGGCTCCGTTGGTGCGCCAGAAAGGAAGTTTGGACTAGCTGTAGGAGACACCCAGGGTTGAGCTTGTTGATTGTGGGTTATACGTGTTTGGGACGGTTGAACTGCTCCTTGATGAGGCAGCGGAATCCCCGCTCCGAGCTGTGATTGGGCATTTTGTCCTGATGCTAAGGTTGGGCCGCCAGTAGTCGGTTGCCCCCAGGTTTGGCCGTGTCCGGCTCCATATTGCTGTTGAGGAGGCAGGACTGGTAAGGCTGCCATTGAGCTGTACCCGCCCCCATCGGCAGCGGCTCCGAAGGTGCAGCAGTTAAGTGATTCCATGTATGTGGCTGGCTAATTGTCTGTTGGGTGGATTGCTGAAGGAACTGTGGAGGGCCTTGCTGATTAGGTTGCTGATTGGGTTGCTGATTGGGTTGCTGATAGGGTTGCTGAGGAAGCTGTTGAGGTGGTTGTCCTCCCCAAGTCCCTTGAATGACAGTCGATGGCACCGGCACGTGGCCATTACCTGCAAATCCGGGGTGGTTGCCAGCAGCAGGAATCCCACCCTGGCGGTAAGGGAGTTGTCCTCCAGGCACTTGCGGATAACCTTGGACAGGCGTGCCTCGTTGTAGTTCAGAATGACCAGATTGCCCTCCGCCTACAAGGGTCACGGCAGGTTCGGCTGGTGTGCTAACAACGCTCGCGACTCCAGCAGCTACCCTAGCAGCTCCGGCCGGTGACGGTGGGGGTTGTTGACCAGGCGTGCCGCGAGAAGGAGGCTGCAGTCCAGGCTCCCCGGGATTGCTAGGAGGCGGAGTGGCAGCCTGCGATATGCAAGACTGCTCCTGTTGCCCTGGCATGCCGTTTTCGCCTCCCAGGACTGGTCCACGAGGCAAGTTTCCAGTGGTTGCCACAACATTGGCGCCAGATGGCCACGACTCGGGATGCTGACCCTGGATGTTGGGTTGAGGCAGCTGCCCTGCATTCACTGGTGGCGATCCGGGAGCAGGCGTGCTAAACTGTGATTGAGGAGATTGTGCAACAAGACCCGGAGAAGGCATAGCAGAGGATCGAGTAGCACTCGCTTGTTCTCGAGAAGGTTGCCATGACTGCCCTTCCGCCATGGTCCCGGCGACGCTCACCGGTTGAAGCCCTCCGGCAGTAATTCCCAGATCTGCTGTTTCAAAAGCGCTCGGTGCTCCGGATGGCAGGGTCTGGCGCGGTTGGGGAAACGGTCCTGCAGGTCCCTGAGGATGTTCAAGAGGAGAAGTACCTTTTTGCGGTTGAACATGCCCTGCAGCGCCCTGGGAATAAAAAGCGGTATGAGTGCTTGGTTGTGGTTGCGGAAATTGCCCTGGCTGAGCTCCGCCGGCCGGGAAACCTGATGTACTCCCGAGACCTGCGGCCACGGCCGCGCCCGAGGGCCAAGGTTGTGTCTGTTGTTGCGGATATGAGTTTAACGTCTGCCCCACAGGGCCCTGGAGTGGGCCAGGAGTCGGACTGCCGGTTTGCGAGGGAAGAGGCTGCACTGGCTGTGGTCTTATTTCAACTTGAGCCGATGGCGCAGAAATGGCGGGCATGTTCATAGGGCTTGCGGGCATGCTGGCATTGGCCGGCCAACCTGGGGTTGCTTGCTGCCCTTGAGGCTGAGGTTGCGCAGTCCTCCTTGTCCAGGAACATTGCTGTTTGCAGATTGGCCATAGGCTTGGACATTGGGGGGGGACCTCCAGAGATTGCCGAAGCTGGCCATGCTTGGAATTGCACACCGACAGGTTGAGGGTTCCCGCGGGACCAGCTCCATTGAGAGAGCCCGCGGCCATCTTGTTTTGAGCAGCAAGGACCGACTTTTGCCTGTGCAATGCGGCAGCCTGAGAGGCTGCAGCCTGAGCGCTGGTCGCGGCCGCATGGGCGCTCGATGCGGCAGTCTTGATGGCGCCACCAAGGCGGCTGGCAGTTTTCTTGCTCCATTTGACTGTGTCCTTGCTGAAGACTGAGTTGGCAAAGCCACCAAGGCTTGCGCTCGCCCCGGAGTGTCTCCCAGGCTTCGTCGTTTGCGGCCGCGGCGGTCCTGAGAAGCTGTGCGGGAAGGACGATGCCGGAGTGATAGAAGGCATGGATGGAATAGCGGATGGCTGAGAGGCCGGGAATGTGCTCGCATGTGTCGGGCCAGAAGGGGCCGCCTGGGTTGAGAGCGTTGGGGGTCTGGCCGGGAAGGCTGCAGGGGTATAAATTGCACCTGCAGGCATCTCAGGATGCTGTGAAGGAAATGGGGCCCCGGGATGTGGGGAAGTTGATGGTGCCGGTGGTGCTGCCGTCTGAGCAATTGAGAGCGTGGGCGACGGTGAGTAAGACTGGGAGCTCGAGAGTATTGCTGAATGGGGTCTCTGGCCTGCATAACCTGAGGGAGGAGGAGTGGCTGTTGCCGGAGATTGGATTGCTGGGGGAGGAGTGGGCTGAGGATACGGGCTGACTGGTCGAGAAGGATCGAGGGGCGAGGGGTGATGCAGGGGCGCAGCTGACTGAGGACTGGTCGAAGTCAGTGGGACGGAGGGCGAGACTGTGTCTCCAGACCATGTGGTCGCTGGGGAGTACGGTTGGGGTGTGGCACTGGGTTGTGGATATAGAGAGATCGTCGGCAGGTTCTGAACTGTGGCCTGCTGGATTGGCTGAGGTACCGCGGAGTGGGCCGAAACGGGAGTCTGGCCTCCATAGAGCTGACTGCCAGCGGTTGAGAATGGTATTAAACCTTCATGATCAGGAGGTCCAGGTTTCTCGACAACGATTAGACCCTCGCTGTCAAGAGCTGCCAAATTCTGGCCGGGAACTGCCGGTTCCTGCAGCTCCGACACTGGAGGTTCGACCTTGGAAGCCGGGCCGGGTGAGGCAGGAGGCACGTCCACAACCGACACAGGTTGGGAGACAGGGACATCTGGAGCCTTCTCTATACTGGTCCGTTGCGGGGGCTCGCAGCCTTGCAGCTCGGCAATGAAGGTCTGAGTTAGCTGGATTGGTTCGATGGGCATGACCGGCTCCATTGTTCTGGAGAAGTTGCTGGGAGATGGGCTGAGCTGGGGAGCCTCCATCTCGTAGTACACAGCAGGTGGCTTCGGTTGCTCCTGTGCGGCTCCGGACCACTGGTGCGACGCAGGTGATCCTAAAATCGCGGGGGCAAGGTACGCAGTATACTGTTGAGTTGGCGGTTGATGAACTCCGGCTTGTGCACCTTGTGCACCTTGCGCATACGGAGCCGGAGTTGGAGTGGGGTGGGAGAAGTAGCCAGTATGATGATGAGGTGATGGCTGGTGATGCTGCTGGGCTTGTTGTACAGGAAGAGGACCTGGCCCTGCGACCGGCTTCCGCTGGAAGCGGAGGGGAGCCGGAGCCGTGTCGTTGATGTTCATGCCGGCCATGGCGGGTAGTAAGCTGCCCGCATGTTGTGGCGGAGGCAGTGGCTGGTACTGATTTTGGGCGACCTGATGAGTCTGTTGGGCTTCGTGGGTTGCTGCATACTGCTGATGCTGGTGCTGGTGCAGGTGATAGTGCTGCGGCTGCTCCTGGCCAGGGGGGGCCGATAAGGCTCATACTGCGCTGATGTGTAACCGAACGGAGCCCCAGAGGACGGAGGATCGTTAGAAGCCATTGCTGCAGACCATCAGATGACCCGACGCCGCGGGAGTTGGTAGGTACGCCTGGCGCTGTGGTGAAGGTCGGATGGAGATGCCGGACCGCCTCGCTCAGCACGGCGGTTCGAGCCGGAGTTTGTCGACAAGCACCCAATGCGGGTCCCACAGCTATTTAATGTGGCTGCGGGAGCATGCCATCGTCTCGCTCGGCGAATGAGATGTCCGGGCCTCAAGGGTTTGGACTGGCCGAGGTCCTTGGCAGGGAGCCGCTAAACCAGAATGTAACTGGTCGCTCAGCCGCATGGAGTGACCACCCGAGGCGGCCCAGACGCTGGCGCCATGGCGAGGCGTTTGATTGGAAGAGATGTTGGAAAGTCGAGACAGGAAGGAAACCACATCAAAGAAAGAAGGTGAAGGAGTAAGAATAAGAGAGTGAGGAAGAAAAGAGAGGAATAGAAATGGGGAAATAGGAGGAAGAATGGAAAGTAGTCGAGGAGGAAGGGAAGAAAAGGACGAGGAAAGAAGGAAGGAAGGGGCTGAAGAAGATGGAGATAAAGAAGCGAAGAAAGAAAAGAGAAATGGAAAAAGAAAGAAGAAAAGAAAGAGAAAGAGACGCTTTTTTTTCTTTTTTATATTTTTCTCTTAACGTATATTATCAGCGAGCGACGCATATCAGCGAGTGACGCACTGGTAAGGGCTGCACAGATATTTGGGTGTAGCACTAACAATGGATTAATCCGGGAATGAGCTGTTAGTCGTGCAGCTAACGTATTATCAGCGAGTGAGGCATATCAGCGAGTGAGGCACTTCCTACTACCCTACAACAACTATCCTGAATTGCAATACAACAACACTAGGAACCAACTATAATTTACATCAGAAACGACTAAATCAGATGATCCTACAGCCTCCTAGCAGGTGCGCGCATTTTTGCCAGGCTTACCGCAAACACCACAGCATCGAATCCTCTTATGACCCCCTCCTAAACCACCACCATCCGGCTGGGTTTCTTGCCCTGCCTCCCTACTTATGGCCTTCTGATCAAATAACGCCTTTACCTCTTGTATAGCAAGTGATCCTCCAAGCCGTACCCGTGTTTTTTTTGGCTCTGCGGCGCTTCCTTAGTAGTATTACGCGGCTAAGATGATGAAGAGAGGGATGGCCCAGCCGAGGGCACTAACTCCCTGGATCACTATTGCCTATTCGCGGTTACTAGGCTAGGCCATTTTGCCTTGCTGAAGCCGTCTAAGGTCGTAACTACTATATCCGCGAAGATGATGCCCATCATGAACCTAGTCTCGTCGGAGTTGTAGATATCGTCATCTATAGTCCCGTACTTAGCCTTAATGTTTCGTACGAGCGTAAACTACTCGCCAATGATCCTTAGATCCTCGCACTTAGCCTCTAGTAATTGTATCTATACGTATAATGCGTGTAGAGCTCTGGCCGGCGTTTGACGAATCGATGCGCCCAGAGTTTGCCGACAGGGGGCGCGTCGCGTGCACGTAGCAGTTGGATGGCCATATCTTCTACAACACATAGTCTTGGTGGAAAAGCTCGTGTAGATAGCTCGACTATATATCGAACAACAGCCTTCTCTTCTAATGGAGTGAGCTTCTTCGAATTAGGCGTAGTTTCGCATCTTGCAGGCTTGCCGGCTCGTCGGCGCCCCAGATTCGCCTGGGAGACCCCGTAGAGCTTTGCTACGGCTCGCACGCTTAGATTTCATCGTTTTTGAAGAGCTTGGAGAGCCAAGATTAACTGGCTTTCTTTTGAAGTAGAGGGCATCATGGATGGTAGAGAAAAGTAGTTGTTGAGTGCAAAGGTGGCGCGTCGCGGAGAAAATGCCTCACTCGCTGATATGCCTCACTCGCTGATAATATACGTTAAGTGTCTGTGCAGTCCTTACCAGTGCGTCACTCGCTGATACGCGTCGCTCACTGATAGTATAATTACGTTATTTGTTCACTCCCTTTTCTTTCTTTTTTTGTTTTCTTCTTTTCTTTCTGCCCTCCTCTATCTTTTTCTTCTTTAGACTTTTCTCTCTTTCTTTTTAGTCCCGTCGTGCTCTACTCCTTTTTATTCCCCCTTCTATCTCCCTTACTCCTCTTCTTTCTTTTCCTCCTTACCCTCCGATTCTTCCTTCTTTTAGGACACTATAGTAAACAGCCTCTGTTTCAGACTTCATTGTCTGGGAGATAAAAGCAACTCCACCTGGTTGATTAACTTCCACCAAGAGACTGGCTACGTGACCTCCCAGAACCATTCCTAAGACAACCCAGCGGCCCAGAGTATTCCACCATGAAACTGACCCATGAACCACTTGTCCTCGTACGCCTCGTCAAAGTGACCAAGAGAAGTGTAGAAGCAGCGACCGCCATCAAACTCTTGGCACCATGCGAGTGGGTGGTCATCCCCATGTACCCCTCCCTCGTATGACTTCTCATCCACAGCAAGCAACACATCCAGACCACCAGCGACCTCCCGAGGGTGCTGCTTGAAGTTGTACCATTCATCCAGCCAAGTTTTCTCCGGTCCCACCTCTTGCGAGTCCTCCTTTCTGGAACCGCTGTTGTCATTTGATGAGCACGGCAAGTCATGATAGGGTGCATCGGGTTCTTGACAATGACGCGGCCCAGTTGTAATTCGGGGTGGTTGTCGAACACGCCCCCAATAAGACGACCGTACCACTCTGAGAACTTCATGGCGAAACTGGCGCAGTGTACGGCCACGATGCCGCCGCCGCCTTGTACGAAGCGCTTGAGGGTGTCTAGTTGAGGGATGTCTAGAAACTCGCCGGAGCACTGGAGAAGGATGAGGACGCGGTATGCTGAAAGCGACTCGGGGGTGAAGATCGATGAGTCTTCGCTGTCGACGGTTGTGAACGGGTGTGGACCCGAGGTGGAAGCGGATGCGAGATGATGCAGGGCGCGGATACCCGCTGGGATGGAGTCGTGGCGGTAGGCCACTGTCCGGCTAAAGACGAGGACTTTGAAAGGGGTTGACATTGTTAATGAGCTGCTGTGCGACAGTTCCTTGATTCAAGGGCGTCCCGTGTGGCCGGTATCTGAACAGTAGGGGTCGGTGTTCGGGCTAAAGCGCACAGAATAAATGCGGGGTAAGTCACCATGGATTTAGGCTCAATGAATGAAGCTCCGAATGGATCAAGGGATAGCTGAGCTCCACTGGGATGGGAGACTGTCCCATAAGAACAACTCAAACCCTACCCTCGAAGGTTTGACTTCGGGAACCCCCAAGCTCGATGGTGCCTAGAACGGCCACTTGTTGTATCATCAGCTTCTACACCTTTTACCGATGTCTTATTCTTTGCCTGGATCGTTATCGTCATATATACTGCCAGCATATGTCTAGGCTGCCGCCATGCAAAATGTACGTATGGAAGTGTTCAAGAGCCCACCTCGTCTATCAGAATAAAAAACAGGTGATAAGGTATGGACAAGAAGAGACCCGTCTCCAGGAGTGCGGAAGAAGGGGCAAGGTGTCAGGGTCGTGGTTATGTCACTTGCAAGTGAGACATGTGGCTGACAAATGGATGGCAGCAATAATACAGACCGAGGAGGAGAGACACACCTCGATGGAAACAACAACTCTTTCTCTGCTCCGAGTTGGAGAACAAATGCGCGAAGCGGACACCAGCTCCAATTTGATACGAGAAGATGAGTGGGCTTGGGGCAGTGGGCAGAGATGGGAAGGAACAAAACTCACGACAATCGATCAGATACAATTTCAGGGCAAGGCCAGGGATACTTACAATGACACAACCTAGGCCGTATGCGGCAGAACACGTCCAAACTCATTTATTCGGTCTACAGCAAGGCCGTCAGCCTACAACAAGTATCTGAAGAGGGAGCAGAGACGTGGCCACCCTGATGGGATCCATGTTCCCAAAGAGCGCCAAAGATACTACGCAGTCGGGAGCCTGAGACAACGCGAGGCAGTTGGTGCGAGCCCAACAGGAAGTGAAAGAACAACCCAGTCAACCCCAGGCAAACTGAAGGTACGCATGGCCACACCTTCATGCTAGCGGTGACGACGCTGCTTGCTTGAGAAGGAGTGAGGGGCCGTGGCTAGGAGGGAATGAGTGAGTGTTCACTGGGTTGAAAGAGCAAGACCCTGCAACTGAGATTGTATATCAGGTATCGGTGATGAGAAAGGCGAGGCATCCCCGATTGGGGAAAATGGGAGTCAGTCCTGATTTTGAATATCCTGTCGAGAGACTCCAAAGCCGGAAAATGGAGTCATCTGGAAAACGGAAGCGAGAGGTCTACTGAAAAATGGAAGAAGTCCTGATTACGGGAACGAGGAAGCGGGTGCTTGGAGGAGGAGGCTGGGAGGTTATAGAGTGGCAGAGGGGAAGGAACGAGGGATATGAGTTGGGAAGGAGCCAGGGACCGTTGCCGTTGCTTGGAAGGAACGATAGAGCATCCTAAGACTGCCAGAGTGCTCTGGTAATGTTGGTCTCCATCGTGCCTGGATGAGCCTCTCGTCGGTGACAGGCCCCATGGTGAGCCCTTCTGCAGGTAGGCAGTCCAGCGACCCCTTATCCCCAGCCCCCCAAACACGACGACACGGGGACGCATAGACACTCCACATCCGCGGACTTCTGCTGAAGAAAAGGGGACTGAGCTAGACTCGGCTGGAGAATCTGGCGGCCATGGACAAGTGCAAAGACAGCGTTTGCCCCGAGTTTTGATGAGTGCGAGACGGCCATCTGACACCTCGAGGACCGGTCAAGCTATAAACGGTGATGGAAGCAAGTTATCTTCCGCCATTGCTAGCGGAGGTCCGGTCAATGAAGCACAGTGTCTGTCGTTGACTCCAGGCGCGTCCGATTACGCGTGTGCTTTGGCCAGGCCTAGACATATAAGTAACTGTCCTCTCTCCCAGCTCCCTCCAGTTACTCCTTCTCTTTTTCTCGTCTTTCCCATCGGAATCTCGATCTGGCGTTTTTTGTCGGTATGCGATCGAACATTGCGTTCCCAGCTCGCTCGTCCGTGCTCTCTGCTCTCTGCTCGCCCTCGTGCTGTGGTCACTGCGCTCACCTTCGTGGCCTCCCTGCATCTCCTCTCGCTGTCCGCTCCCGCTCCGCCTCCGCCTCCGCCTCCGGGCCTGCCGCATCTCCTGCCCTCCTAGCCCTTTCTCTCTTCTTCCTTTTCTTCCCGCTCGTTCTCGACTGCATGAAGCTCATCGAAAATGTGTTCCTCGCACCTGTGCTTGCGGCCCTTGTGGTCTGCTTCGTGCCTTCCCGGGTCACAATAATCCAGGCTTATTAACTACTGTAGCGGACCGTTGTTTGTTTGTCTCGGTTCGCTTTCTGCTGGTCGGCCTCATCTCTGGTCTCCGGAATGTAGGGACATTCCCGAGTTCGACGACAGCCTCCTCCGCCGTGAGGAGCTCCGCGCGATGCTCGAGCCGGAATCCGCCAAGCTTCAGAGAAGATTCGGGCACCAGCGGGCGGCCTTGGCCTTTCAAAGCCGCCACATTACCGAACTCTGCCTGGAGCACAACCGTCGTTGCCGCCCAAATCTTTTGGTCTTTGGCGCCATTGCGCGGCCGGGCTCCCCTGTGCAGAGTTTGCCGACACCAATAATTTGTCTTTCGTCTAATTACCGTCCTGTTTTCTGGCTGTTGACGATGTTGCTCCCAGTCTATGCCACTGATCTCAAAATGCTTTTCCTGTGCCCAAGATCAGGCAACTTCAGTTGGCTGTTTTCACACAAACGACGATCGCATCGGGCACCTGTAGACTGCGATCTCTGAGACGAAAGAAGCCATCGTCGACCTGGACAAATGGACTATTGAATATCTGGCCTGAATAGCCCTAAGGCGGTTGAGCCGCTGGAGCTTCTCAATGCTCGTGAGTCTAGCGTGGTTGCACCTCGAGATCTGATTCTAACCGTCCACTCCAACGGATTCCGACAATGACGACCACGGCAATTCCGCCGTGGACGCGTCTTCGGAGGACGTAGCCCCGGTGGGCAAGATATCGCCCCTGTTGCGCCCCTCGCTGCCTGCACCCTAGGCTCCGATGACTACCACTCTGCGGATAGCCTCGGCGCCGACGACGACGAGTTCGAGGCCTCTCAACCGCGCCTGCTCCCTTGCTGGTGGTCGCCTCGCTATGCTGGATCCAGCTCCCTCGCCAGCACACAACGAGATGGCGCTGATCTCACCAGCCGGGTGTGTCGAGCTCGTCAATGCGCCCGAGTACAGCGCCTCGGACATCATCATGGAAGACAATCTTAGAAGGATGTGTCAGCTGTTGATGTCGAGATGTTGGACGCCTGGGAGGACTTGGTCGATGATTCGGATGTGGAGGTGGCCGATGCGGTGAGTTGAGAAATCCCTTTTTAGTCACCCGGAAAACCGCTGGCATGTCAACGAAGCCGCCGGTAGAGCTCCTCTGCCAGAGCTTGCTGGTTCCGCCCTTCCAGCCCGCCGGACAGTTCTCACGCTCAAGGTACTCCAAGCCGGATTGAGTTGAGGTCGGTTCGGTGTCTGGTGCGGTGAGGTTGGTTTTGGGGCGTTTGGCTGGAGGTATTGGGCATTGTTATTGGTGGTCGTTTTGGATATGGTTATTGGAGGTGGTTTGTTTTCGGACATCGTTACTGGGGCGGATCGAGGGTTGGCTATTGCTATTGTACTGGGGGTGGACTGGGATGGCTATACTTATTCATTACGACGTCCCCATCCCACTGGTCGTGAGGGTGGTGGTGGGTTCAAATTAACTCTTATTCTAAACGTGCCCGTACAATGTGTTCATGGTCCTCTTTGTGTGGTGTAAAGGATTCAATACTGGCTAGTGAGATTGTTATAAATGCGGGGCCAACCAGGCGTTGGAAGGTAACACAATTGAATGTGAACAAGATTTCTTGAGTCGGGGCATGCCCAAAATTAAGCTATTCATGGTCATAGTTCTCCACGGCGAAGAGCTTGCTGCCTGGATTTGGATCTCCTTCCCCTTTTCCCTTTCTCCCCTCCCGTTGTTTCGTCCCATCGTCTTGTCCTTCTCTTCTCCTTATCTTCTATACCAGTCCCCGCCCTCATTCTCCTTTTGCTCCGCTGGCTCCACTCAGGCAGCTCGTCGATATCCTCGTCCTCACCACGGTCGCGCTCTCTTTCATCTTCTGCACCATCATCGCCTTGCGCCTGGCAGGTGAGTATACTGTGTAGAAAACCAGCGGCGTCCGCCCTTCTTCAGGAACTGGTGCTTGTGCCCGCCGGCACTATGACCATGTCGCCGGCCTTGATCTCTTGCTCGCGGTTGCCCACCTGCGCGAGCCCAGCTCCCGAGATGAAGGTCAGGATTTGGTGGACCGTGTGGATCTGTTTGGGTAGAGTTGTTAGCTGCACGGTCCCCGACGCTGCTGAACGTTATGGGCTGTTACGGGCTTACTTCTTCGCCAATGTCCCCCTCCCACGGGCACGGTCATCAGGACCATCTGCGAGCATAGCCCATCCACAGCACGTGCTAGAACTCGGAAGACTCAGACGGGAGCGCCGTCGTCATGTTTGGGGGAGTACTGCATCTCTTGCTTCGACGGGTCACTGTTGGGAGTCTGGAAAGTCGCCATCTTTCTGTTACTCAATTCTGTGAGCACTGCTTCTTGCAAGAGGGGCTTGCTACAATGCCTTCGGTGGTATGCACGGCTGGCTGCTCTGGATCTCGTTTCCAGGGTGCGCAGAGAGGAGTAAGCTTGGTGGATGCAGCGATGCGAGAACCGAGTAATGCCTGTTTGACAATTACCGGGTCGTAAGATGAGATGTTCCAGACAGAAGGGGCAACTGAATGTTGTGTTGTTGGAACTCACTGCTCATAAAAGGAGCAAAGGCACATCCATGGTGCTCAGTAATCAATGGTTCGGAAATCGATGCACCATCGCAGTATCTCCAATGGAATGTCACGGGAGCGAAAGAGGTGTTCCCGGCAATTGTTGAGTGAGCGCCCAGTTCACTCAAACTTCATCATGTTGTTCGTTTCATTGGAGTCAACCATTTGAAGGCCCAGCCACTCTACCAGAGCCAGTGAACTAACAAGCCCAGGCGGCCGCATCCCCCATCATGGCTCAATATCAAGCTCCTCATAGTACCTGTAGATGCCATTGGAATACTTCTGCCGCCGCGAACTCTCCAGGTATTCTTTGATTTTGGGCCGCTCGGCAACCGCCCGGTGTAATTCAAAGACCTTGGCATGCTTTCCCTCGTGCTCCAGCTTTGCCATGGCCTTGGGGAACATAAACTTGACGCCGTCCACGCACTACAGCAGAAGTATCCAGTCAGTCCATCGATGCGCACACACCTTGAATGTGACAACGCGCAACTCACCTGGAAGAGCACCAAGTCCGCGTATGTCAGCTTCCCGCCGTACAGCCATGGCCCGTCACCACTGGCCTTGGACTCGAGCACCCGCTGGAAATACGACATGAACTTGGGCAGGCGATTCTTGACGTAGTCCTCCGACTTGCGCTTGCTCTCAGGCTTCTGGTCCTCATAGTAAAGCCCCGTTGCGATGGGATGGTGGCAGTCGTGAGGCTCGTTGCTCAGACCGTCCAAAGCCGTCAACGCCAGAGCGTTTACTCTATACAGACCGTCCGGGTCGCTCTCTGCGTCTGGAACGAGCCCCAGGCGGGTGCCTAAGTAGAGGAGAACGTTCGGTGTCTGACTGATCAGGAGATCTCCGTGCCTCAAGATGGGCGGCGCAAGAGGCGGCGGGTTGATGCCGTCGTCGGGAACTGTGCCCTGGACGTATGAAAGCACCTGGTCCATCCCTCCGTCAGTGAAGGCCGTGTCGGTGTAATCGGCGCCGGCCTCCTCTAGGGCGAGGCGGATATGCTCGCCCCGCCCGGGAAGCCCGGGCCAGTATATCAGCTCAAAAAGCACGTCCTTGTCGGACCGCTGTCGCTTCGCTGGCGTCTCAGAGGCCATGGCGGTGATTGATGTATTGACGATGTACGATTGGAGCTGGGTGGAAACGGCGACTTCTCGAGAAGAGTTCGGTTGTCCGGAGGCAAGAGCGGTGAGCGAGGGGCCGACGTCAGAAGGAACCCCGCACGCACTGGTTCATATTCAGACAGAGGGTGTTAGTAAGCATGCGCCCTGCTGCATGCAACCCAACTCCCCAGCCGTCCGAGACAGGCCGCATTCAACGCTATTTGTGGTTGCCCACGGCCTGTTCGACCAGCCCCCAGCATTCTGCGGGTCTTCGAAGACATGCCATATTTCGCTGTTGTTCCAGTCAGCACCGAGCCGCAGCTCAACGTCCGTCTTCGCTGTCAACGCACCGAGGGACTCCATCAAACGCCTTCTCGAATCGCTTCGGCTCGTTCTTCTCCACAGTGCCGACCGCGGCAATGTCGGTCACCTTCCGGATGAGGACCAGCTTGACCCAGCCAGGGAACGCCCTGCAGATCTCGCCTGTTGCCGGTCGCCTCCGTCAGTCGGAAAGAGCCTCGGACAGCAGAATGACGGCCACTTACCGTACGCTTCTGGGCGCTCTGGGTCGAATCCCCGATGCAGATCATCTTCCGGCGCGGCAGCCAGCGGTGGACCTTCTTGATCCTGTCAATCTTGTACTGCTCTGTTCCCAGCGTCAGGTTTTGACAGCAGCCCCGACACCGTCATCCAGCTGGCATCCCGGAGGATCAGCTGCCCGTGCGGGTAGTGCGCTTCGCGGAATTTGCGCAGGAAAGGATACAGGTTGTACGGCGAGGCCGAGAGGTAGAAGAACGGCGCGGATGGCGTCACCAGTTGTTGCATTGCATGTGCGATACAGTTCGGGCATGCCGGGAACTGGCGTAGGTTCGGACTGCGCAGGAGATTTCATCAGCGATCTGGCCATCTGTATCGAGACACACCAGGGACTCACCACAAAGGTCGAGCGCAAGATCCCGACCGGGTCACTAGTCTGAGTGATCTTGATCGTGTCATCGATATCTGACGACAGACGAGCCCGTCAGCACAACGGAAAATCGAGCAGACCGCTGATCATGGGGTTGCCATACCTGAAATCACAGCCCATCCTTCCGGTTCCGCAAACAACGTCTTCATCTCCAGCATCCCAACCACCCCGTGGGGAACATCCGCGACTGATCTGACCACGGTGCCTCCGCGAGATTTGGGAAGCCTGACGACATCACTGGATATCCCGTTCCTACCACCTGGACCCAGCTTCAGCTTCGTCGAGCCATTGAAGTTGACCTTAATCTGTCTCCCCGGCAGGATCTCCATGACAAACGGCGAGATGCGCCGCTCTATCGTCTTCTCCTCCCTATCGCCCTTGGAAAGGCCGACTTTGCTTGCAATATCACCCACAAGGTCGACCACCCTTGGAGATGCTTTGTGGTCGAATGCCGCGGCCACGAACTCGGCCTGCCACGCGCCGGTGGGACCCCGGAACGCGACATTGTCCATGAGCCAGACAATATCGTCCGAGGCAATCTGCGCGGGGAGCGGGTTGTTGGAGCCGAGGTAAGAGAGCCAGTGCGTGATCTTGTTCTCTTTGCGCGACGCCTTGGCCTGGTTTGACGAGATGCTGGCAAGAGACGACTCGGTGTCGCTGAAGTTGCCATGGTTTCGCGTCTCTCTTTCGAGCCTCGCCGAGGAGCTGCGCCGCACCTGTGTGTAGCGTGTGATTGACATGGTACTGTTTGATCCGTTGCTGTATTGTGCAAGTCGATCCTGGGCGCCAAAGTGACGCTGGCAAACAAAAACTTGGTTGGAAACGACAGCCGGTGACTCGGTACTTTGGCGGTTCACAAGGTAGGAGCGATGTCGCAGTTTTCAAGCAACAACGCGGAAGGAGTAGCAATCGGCAAGGAGCACACGCGCGATGGGATCCCCGTTCGTAACCATTTATGGATGCATGGCAGGCACAGCGGCACTGCCGACTCGGTGACGGCTGACCATCGGCGGCGCTGCTCTAGTCTCCCGCATGACCGTACCGCTGACCCATCCGCCAAGAAGCAAAGCTCCCTTGCAGTTCTTGGCTGCCTGCCACAAAATCCAGCTTTCACGCCAACCGCGACAACCCAACCCGTCACCAGCGCCGGCGCCAGGGCAATGCCCTTGCAGCTGACACCCCGCTTAGGGCGGCGCTAGTGGCACAGGATCGACCTGAAAGGTGGCAGCGTCGTACTGGATGCCACCCAGCAGCGTATCCCAGCCATTCTGGGGATGGCCAACCACTCGCCGGTCATGGGCCGGAGGACGAAAGTCTCCAATGCCCAGCTCAGCACTGACACCAAGCCAGGCCAGCCATTGGTTCGTTGGGCGACAAACACTGTGGGCCTGCCCAGCTCCGGCTCTGGTTCGGCAGAACCCGAGGGCTGCGCGCGGGTCTCGAGATGATTGCTCCGGTGTCTGGTCTTGAAGATTGTCTTGCAAGATTGTGGCAGAGTTGAGAACTGGTGCATTCTTCTCAATCGCACAAGCACCTTGCACAACACACACCCGCGTGGAACATTCTCATCCTCTTCACGGTTCCATCTTCACCAGTTCTCGACTCCCGAAACTCTTTTCAATCACTTTTGCTGTCCCATCTGTTTCCTCCGGCGCGCCCCCTTTCGCTCTGTTCTTAGTTAGAATCTCACTTCTCAACTTTCACGCAGCACATCGGTTTCTGATGTATTTGTTCACCCATTTCTGCCCTTGCCCTCTGTCCATCTCTCTGTCTCTGCCTTCGTCTCCATCAACAGCAGTGTAAACGTGACTGCTGTCGGTAGGATAAACATGTCCAGACGGGCACAATGCCGCCGGCGATCTCCTCGGTATCGTTTCAGAACTGCCACGTTGCAACAAGAAGGACGGTTCCGCAGGAACTCGACATATAGATGACATTCTTTGTGCCGGCAAAGCCGATGGACATTTCCGTACAGACATTCTCTAGGGGCATTATTTCAGGCCTTAGTGGCAATGAGAGGAGAAGGGGAGCACAAACAGCGACAAAACGCATACTTTTTTGGTTACTGCTTGGGTAGACGAAGCCCTGGAGTAACTCCATCTACCTGTCTCTATAGTGTGGTAACTGAATCGTAACACGGGCCGCAGCATGCAAGTGTCGGAACCATATATGGCCGGTTTTATCAGGCGCCAGATGAAACTGGCAGGTGCCGCCGGAGGTGCGTGTGTTGGGTTTGATGATAGTACTACAATACCGCAACCCATGCTTGAGGAAGCAGAGATCATGGGACTGCAGTAGAAGCGTAGTTGCTTCCGTATTTCCGTGTCGTTGGAGGTATGCATTCACTTGGAAGATTTCTCCAACACTTCCGTTTGCCCCTAGATAGAACAAGATATTTTGGCTGGGAAAGGCTGGGAAATAAAAGGCAAAAACAGTAAGTGTGGCACGGACGAACACCGCGCCCGAAGGGAAAAGTTAGTAGCTCACCCTCAGCCATAGCCAGCGCGACGTTTGTGCTGACAGGAAGTTGGACATTGCTTGTCTCTCCAATCTATAACTCCCTGGGAAGGTAGGATGAAAGAGTACTATAACCTAGTATCTAGGTAGATACTCTCTATACGCCGCGTCCCGAAACACTGCCCTGGTGGATGCCCACGATGTGGCGATACTCGCTAATGGCAGCCAGTGTTTTGGCTGGTGATCTCTGCCCATGACTCCAAGCGTTTGCTGTTCTTTTTTCGGTCATACCTCCTTGCATGCTCGTGGTCGCACTCTTAATCTCCTGGGCGCAGGTACTAGCAGACAGCGGGTAATTTCTGTCTCTCAGCTAATCATCGTGACAGGAATCGTCGAACAGCGTATATCCTCTAACGTGTCTTATAAGCGAGCCGAACATATAAGCGGGTCGAACACTTCTTGGCACGACGCGTCCTTCCTCTACCCCAACATCTAGTTTTTCTACAACCTAAAATGTCTTCCACCTCGAAGGAATCTAGGGTAATCTTAGCCCTCGAAGCTCTTCAAAACGATAAGAACGAAGCCTCCGAGCCGTGGCCAAGCTCTACACCATGCCAGTTACAACCCTCTACGACCGACGCGCCGACCGGCCTACACGACGCGATCTTCCAGCCCACTCGCGGAAGCTCACAGATCTAGAAGAGAAGACGATAGTTCAGTATGTGATTGAGCTATCTGAGCGCGCTTTTCTGTAACGGTCTTAGAAGTGTATCTCAACTAAGCTGATAACGACTCTACGAGTACATCCAATCTTAGAGAAAAGAAGGAAGAAGAAAGGAAGAAGGGGAACGAGGAAGAGGGGGAAGGATATAGCGAAGTGAGTAACGTAGCCTCTACCTGACTAGAGGAAGGCAACAACCCGAAAGAGGAAGGCACGATGAGGGTCGCTACTAGCGATATTAGTATTGACGTTTAGGGGCAGGGGCGTATACGAGGGTTAGGGGTTGGCCGAGGGTGGCCGAGGCCTGCCTAGGGCTTAGCCCGTTATATTACCCCCCTCCCCTCCTAGGGGAAGTATCGCTTTCCGTGATTTTTCTATAGGTAGCCTAAACCAGTCCAATGCCTCTATCTCAGGAAGGCGCTTAAAGGTTCCTATATAGGTTGTATGTAGCCTACCTACTTGACTTATACTCTAGTTCCGGCTCTTATTGTCTTAGCTCGGAGGATTTCCTCGACTTGCTATTCCTTCTCGCTATCTAAGCTATCTTCGGGGATAATTGCTAGGGGTTAGGTATCGTCCTACTTCTAATAGGAGTAGGTCATCGCTAGCTCTCCTTAGCTATATAATATAGAAGACATTGTAGATGCCTAGTAGCGTATCTAGCTAGCAAGCGTATAAGCTAACTAGTTCTAACTATATATTTGGCATTGAGCTAGTCGAGCTTCTTCGAGGGTCTACTAGTCTTGACGTTCTTTAGGCGTAACTATACCTTATCTCCTACCTAGAACTGCTCCGCAACTTGCCTATTATAGTTGGATATACTCCTCCTATCGTTCTTAGGCTATAGCATTATAGCTTACGCTACTTCTATTGCTTCCTTAAGCTTAGCGACAAAAGCCTTGCTATAGGCTACTAGAGATCTCCTAGTAGTATATAGTTTCTCTCGCTCGCTAGCTAAATCGAGGAGGTCTATATTATAGCTATATTAGGAAAAAGGGGCTAATTCCTATCGATATTGTAGTTCGGTTGTTGATAGCTAGCATTGCTATAGGCAATAGGTCTGCCTAGTCTTCTTGCTAGTATATTATATAGTAGTATAGGTAATATTCTACTACCTAGTTGGCTCGTTCATTACGCTATTAGTTTCTAGGTAGAAGGCTATCGACATCGCGCGTAATCTTAAGGAGCTCGTAGATCCATTTCTATATAATACTAACGAATTAAGGCCCTCTATCTAAGACAATCGCGAGGGGAGACTATAATATCGAACAAGGTAGCTAAGTAGCTACCTAGCTACTACCTTAGTCATTGTCGATGCTATAGCTTTAAATATTACGCTCTTCGATAAGCGGTTAGTAATATAATTATATCTACCTAGTTAGGGCTAGATAGGGGTAATCTAGTATATAAAATCTATCGAAATCTTATTCTAAATTCGTTTAGGGATAGGTAGCGGCTTTAATAAGCCTCTTCGCTTCTCTCTCTATATCGCTATCCTTCTATAAACGTCGTAGTTCTAGAGGAACTTTCGGATATCTTAGCTAAGGCTAGGCCAAGTAAAGTTACGGGCAATTAATAGTTTAGTAAGGTCTCTACCTAGGTAACTAGAGAGAGCCGAGTCGTATATCTCTTAGATAATTCGAGTATATAGTAGTTCGGAGAATAGAACCTAAATATCCCCTCTAATAGAGTCGTTTTCCTTCGTCGATCGAATACTTGGAAATCGAGATAGGAAGTCTCTACTATAAGGGTAATTGTCTTTCGCTATCTCTAACCATCTAGCGAATCAGCTAGTACTAGTTATTTGCTTCTAGTCCCTAGTTCTAAAGGTCATTAAGTAGGCCTTTAGCAAATAGGCTCTCTAGTAGGTTTGACTTATTAGTATTATCGTCGCCTTCTCTATCCTAGTCGCTAGCCTTTAAGCCCTATATTGACTTTTGTCTCTAGCTAACTAGAGGGGGGCTCTAATTCTCCTATTATCACTATATATAGGAGAGTCTTGATCTAGGCTCGATATATAGAGATATAGCCCCTCTAAACCTTTAGCAACTAGAAGTAACGCCCTACTAGCGTATCGTCAAGTCTATCTACTAGTATATCCTATTCTCTCCTCGAGAGGGCATTAGGAACTACTACCTCTTTACTAGGCTACTTTAGCTTAAAGTTATAGTAGCGAGGATCTCTACCTAACGACCTATCTCTTGCTAACTACTATTTCCTCTAGAAGTATTCGAGGTTCTTATAGTCCATCTAAATTTCGAAGGACGGTATACTCTATAACTCTATATCCTATTATTCGAGGTATTATAACGGCTAGAAGCTCCTTATCGTATATAGGGTATATACTTATTACGTTGTTCTTCTTAAGAAGAAGGCTATAGGTCGCAAGATTCCTTCGTCGTTATACTAGGAGAGTACTCCTCTAATCGTATATCCTAAAGAGTCTATTTCAACTACTATCTTTCGATCTAGGTCCTATTAGGCTAGGATAGGTGATATATAAAAGAGGGTTTTAAGTTGCTCGAAGGCTTCCTTATACTAGGGCGACTAGATAAAGGGTACTCCTTTCTTATAAGGGTAGTTAAGGGTATTACTACTATTAAGAAGTTCGGAATAAACTCTTAGTAGTAGTTCGCGAACCCGATAAACCTTAGACTCCCTTAATAGTCTTAGGGCGCTCCTACTACTTAATCGCCTTAATCTTTTTAGGGTCAATACGAATCCCCTTCCCTACTTTAACGATGAACCCTAGATATTTAACGCTCTTCGCTTCGAAGTTCGTATTTATCGATATCGACTTGAAGACCTACTTCCTAGAGTTTTTTTATAACCATTTTAACTTTCTTCCTATAGTTAGAGAGGGAGCTATTAGAGTAGATAAGAACGTCGTCTATATAGGCGGAGCAGAACTTATCGAGGTACTTTTACAACATCTTATTAATATACTACTAGAAGGTAGCCGGCGCCTAGTTAGGCTAAAGGGGGTAACTAGCTATTTATAAAGCCTATATCTTATATAGAAGGCTATCTTCTACTTGTCTCCCTCTTTAATCCGGATCTTATAGAATATAGCGATTATATCTAGCTTTCGTGAGCCATTTCGCCTTCGATAGTAACCTAAGTTTTTATTGATTAGGGGGAGTAGGTATCGGTCCTTATATATAATAGCGTTTAAACCTAGTAGTCGATATAGAAACGTAGTCCGCCTCTAGGCTTTCCTAATAAATAGAAGGGGGCTGAAGCTGTACAAGCTACTTGCCTAGATAAGTTCTTAT
The DNA here is from genome assembly GCA_031001845.1 of Achaetomiella virescens. Taxonomy (NCBI): domain Eukaryota; kingdom Fungi; phylum Ascomycota; class Sordariomycetes; order Sordariales; family Chaetomiaceae; genus Achaetomiella; species Achaetomiella virescens. The sequence goes on from JARNGD010000034.1 coordinate 243,815, forward strand.
TAAGGAGCTCTATAAAGGTCTTTCGCAAGACGATTAATTCTTCCCTCGACATTCTATAAAGTAGCCTCTAAGGTAGGGGTTTTTCTTGTCCATTCTCGTCCTTTCTAATAGGATCTCGTAGTCTACCCCTAGTCGGTAGGGTAGCAGCTAATCTATAGCATTCTAGTTGAAGAGAGGGAGGAATTAGTATTATAGTAGTATTATAGTAGCTTCTATCTAGGATCTCTACGCTTCTTCGGGCTAGGCTTTCTCGATATCTGCCAGGCTAGCGGCGAACAATCTAATAGGCTTCTCCTTCTAGTTAGAGAATATTCTTCGAGCTCTTCGTATAAGTGCCCGAAGATGCTTGCGGATTGTTGGAGGACTGACAGGGTGGCTCCCTCCTCTTAGCTCCTTTCCTTGATCACTAGCCCCGAGGTCCTAATTATAACGGTCTCAGGAGTGTATTTCAACTATCTGATGACGACTCTACGAGTATATCCAATCTTGAAGAAAGGAAGAAGAAGAAGAAGAAGAAGAAAAGGCAAGGGAACGAGGAAGAAGAGGAAGGGCGTAGGAAATTGGATGACGTGGGCCTCTGCCTAACTAGAGGAAGGCAACAACCCGAAAGGGGCAGGCACGATGAGGGTCGCTGCCCACGATTGGTATTGACATTCAGGGGTAGGGGGGTTCAATGAGGGTTAGGGTCGGCCAAGGGTTGCCGAGGCCACTATAGGGCTTAGCCCATTATATTACCCCCCTCCTCTCCTAGGGAGAATCGTCCGCCGTTATCTTCCTATATATAGCCTTAAAACTATTCTAGGGCCTCCGTCTCCAGGAAGGCGCTTAGGGGTTCCTACGTAGGCTATATATAGCCCACCTACTTGACTTTTACCCTGTTCCTACTCTTATCGTCTTGGCTTGAAGAATCTCTTCGACTTGCCATTCCTTTTCGCTATCTAGGCTTCTTCTAGGATGATTGCTAGTAGTTGTTACATCTTGCTTCTACGAGGGAAGTGGTCATCGCTAGCTCTCTTCAACTATATAACGTAGAAGATATTATAGATGCCTAGCGGTATATCTAGTTAGCAAGTATAAGCCGACTAGTTCCGTGACTATATATTTAGCGTTGAGCTAGTCGAGCTTCTTCGAGGGTCTACTAGTCTTGACGTCTTCAAGTATAACTATACCTTATCTCTAATACGAAATTGCTTAGTAACCTATCTATCCCAATTGGTATACTCTTCTTATCGTTCTTGTACCGCAGCTTATTATAGCCTATACCACTTCTATTGCCTCTTTGAGTTTAGCGACGAAAGCTTCTCTATAGGCTACTAGGGACCTTCTAGTAGTTTACAATCCTTTTCGCCTTCTAGATAGGTCAAATAGATCTATATCGTATAGCTATACGTTAGGAAGAAGGGGCTAATGCTTATCGACGTTGTAGTTCGGTTGTTGATAGCTAATATTGCTATAGGCAACAGGTTCGCCTAGTCATCTGCTAGTATATTATATTAGCAATATAGGTAATGCTCCACTACCTAGTTGGCTCGTTCCGTTACGCTATTAGTTTCTAGGTAGAAGGCTATTGATAGCCGCCGAGTAACTTAAGAAGTTCGTAGATCCGTTTCTATATTAGAACTAACAAATTGAGGGCCTCTATCTAAGACGATCGCGAAGGGAGACTATAATGCCGAATAAGGCAGCTAAATAGCGTTTAGCTACTACTTTAGTCGTTGTCGACGCTATTGCTTCGAATATCACGCTCTTTAATAGGCGATTAGTAATACTATAATCGTGTCCGCCTAGTTAGGGCTAGATAGGGGTAATCTAATAATAAGTCTATCGAAATTTCGCTCTAGATTCGATCAGGATAGGCAATAGCTTTAGTAGGCCTCTCTGCTTTTCTCTTTATATTGC